>CBVK0100286132.1:0-23367 GCA_900067695.1 Picea abies | reverse complement strand
CCGATCTCACTTGTTGATAATGATTCTAGAATTGGTTCTTCATGTGCTTCTACTTCTAAAAATGATGACAATTTTAAGGATAAAAAGAGGAATGCATTGTTTCATATAAGAGTGATTACAAAACAAACAAAGGTTGACACACTCATAGATAGTGGGTCTCAAGTTAATCTTATTTTAGAAGAAGTAGTTAAGAAATTGGGATTAACAATGAAACCACACAAGAAACCTTATCCATTAGGTTGGGTATGCAAAGATAAAAGATTACAAGTAACACAACAATGTGATCTAAAGTTTGCAATTGCATCTAAGTTTGTAGATGCGGTTGAATTTGACGTGTTCCCACTAGATATCTGTGGAATTGTGTTGGGTAGTCCGTACTTATATGATCGAAAAGTCTATCGAGAACATAATCAATATCACTTGTTTAAAGAAGGATTTGAGTACATAGTGCATTCACATTCATTCAAAAATGACAAATCATTGGGCACTACACAACAATTAAAAAGGGTTGTTAATGCAAGTCGGAATTTGACACTTATGTCTATACAATGTAAGGAAGAAAAGAATCCTAAGAATGAAAATGAAGTGTCATTTCACTACAATACACCTGTTTTGGTTGATAGTGTTTCTATGGTTAAAATTCAGCATGGTTCGGGTAAAATCTCTTTCACATGTTCAATGTTTATATTCAACTTATTACTCATCAACAATATGTGGTTGGGTTCGACAATGTTGAATGAAGATGTGATTAAGAATGTGATTAATGTACTTAACAATGTCAGTGCAATGTTGATTGTTGTATTGCTTAATTACATGTACAGGTTCCAGGAGGAATGGATAGGTGATATAGGACAAGTGAGACAAACATGTCCTCACTTATTTTTTGAATGATTTCATGCTTTTTGTGGTCCAAAAGATTCTCAGTGGGGAGGTGTGATCTAGGTGGATGCAAAACCGCTCAAAAATACTCAAATGTAGAAAAGGAGGATCTAGGAATGACCCAGAAGTCTCAGAAGGGTCCCTAGGCTCAGAAAATGCTCAAAAATCAAAGTTCTTAGAATTGGATGAAGCCAACGCCATTGCGTTCGGCTCATTCTCCCGATTTCGTCGATATATTTACTTTCTCAAACGAAGGTTGTATGAAGAAGTTATGACACTCTGAAGTTTTTTGAAAGCAACGATAAAAAGTCAAATAGTCAACAGGCCGTACTGATGACATCAATAGTACAGATGCTGACGTCAGCATGACACGTGTCACCTTCTAGAAGCCCAGCAGTTTGGTGCATTCAGCCAAATCAGGCGGATTTCTGTCAAATCTGGCAGTTACCGCCAAATCTGGAGGAGGTTTGCTAAGTTTGGCGAACTGGTTAGCGGGCCTGCTTATTTAACCGGGCACGCAAAACATGGTAGAGGAGAGTTGGCAGAGGCTGCATTGGAATCTATGCCAGAAGGTTTCCCAGACGACTTGCTCAGAAATAGATCGACTTTATACTCAAAAGTTGAAGAATTTCGAGAGGATTCCGAATATGGTCTCTGTTTCTTCATCAGAGTAGCCGAATAGAAAAGTGCCTCTAGAAGAGGAGTAGAGGAGTTGGCATGCTTTTTGAGATTGTATGGATCTAATAGGGAGAGGCCGCATTGGGATCCGTGCCAGGAGGTGTACCAGGCGACCTACTCAGAAATAGATCGACTTTATACTCAAAAGTTGAAGAATTTCGAGAATATTCTGAATATTCTCTCTGTTTCTTCATCAGAGTAGTCGAACAAAAAAGTGTGTTCAGAAGAGGAGTTGGCACACTTTTCGAGACTGTACGGATCTGACAGGAAGAGGTTGCATTGGAATTCATGCCAGGAGGTGTCCCAGGAGACCTGCTTAGAAATAGGTCGACTTTATACTCAAAAGTTGCAGAATTTGGAGGGGATTCTGAATATGCTCTCTGTTTCTTCATCAGAGTAGCCAAACAGAAAAGTGCCTCCAGAGCCCATTTGAGCGAGTCAAGCATACTCGAGTTTACAGTCAAAAGTTGTAGAATGACGTTTTCCAGCCACCTATGATGTTTGTTTCTGCCCAGAATTGCAGATCTGAAAGTTGTTTTTTGGGAGCTCTTATGTAAGCCTTCCTTTGTAATTTTTAAGCATTTGAGATTAATTAAAGAGCGGTCTCACTGTTGGAGTGGACCCGGAGACGTAACCAGGAAGTCTGGTGAACTCCGTTACCAATTCTTGTTCATAGATGGTTTTCTTACATGTTTATGTGCTCATGTGCTTTATGGATGTTCTTTAATTTTGTATTACATAGATGGTTAACAGTTAAAAATTCACATGCAAATAATAGTTAAAAGATCTTGAATTTTAGATCAAGTTAAAATTCAGATCAATTCTCCAAGGGATCCTCTTTGATCACTGATATGCTCCTAAGATGGTAAAAAACTATGTTATCTTTAGAAGAGGAGTCAATAGAGGTCGAGGGAGTGCTGAGGGTAAAATGGAGATTGGTAGGAAGAAAAGTTTCTAGGGTGGTAGGGGATGGGATGATACATTTATATCTGGTGTATAAGGGAGTTCAGTGGAGGTCAAGATCCCAATCAACGAAGTATATTTTAAATCCCCCAAGTTTAAGGAGGGTTTGACCAGCAAAGGTGCGAAGATTGACGAGGAGGAGGAGAAGGGGCAGTGTAGGGAGGCTATACTAGCACAGGATAGAGACACAGAAAAAACAAGTGGGGTGAAAGACTCCAAAGTAGTATGAGAATCAACTAAGATTGACATGCCCGTTAATTCGTGTTCTCATCAGAGGAGATGATCCAAGGAAGGTGGGGAGAGAGGACCGCCAGCTGAAGGAACTTCCTGCCCCGAACCCTGATGGCACCCTCTGTCTGAACCCTGACCCATAGATCAATTATCTCCAGTGTTCTGCAGAACCTGTCTTTTGAAGTCCCCTATGCCCTGCTGTGGTTCCACTTCTTTCAAAGAGGAGAGATGGAAGATTTTGTCGCTCTTGTCATTCGGTCTTTTCCCTTGATGTATATTGGATATTTTTCCACACCGTGCCCATAGACATGGAATCTATGACACTTAAATGGGATTCCCTCGTAGTCCAGGGTTTGTACAAAATCCCCGACAATCGATTCTATGAGAAGCTCCTGATATAAACCCTTCCACAGATTGACCAGGACCAGTATGTGAGCCACAATCATAAGACCAGTGACTTCAAAGGACATATCCGCCTCAAGGTAACTGCCCAGAATATTTCCAATTGCCGCAAATCGATGTGTATTCTAGTATTGCATCGGGAGGCCCGGGAGTCTAACCCAAATAGGTTTCTCATCGACCCGCTCACGCTTCACATCAAAGGTAGGTGTCCAATGTTTGAGGAGGGTTGGGGTAGCTGTGATGCTCCAAACATTCTTAAGAACCCAATCTACATCAACCGTGGAAGATAAAACAAAAGCGAACCACCCTCTGGTAAGTAGTTTGATATGGGGCATCTTGGAGATCTCTGGTAGCCAGTAGTTATGTACCCAGCTTTTGAGATAAGCCATGCCCAGTTTTTTCCCTCTGACCTTACCCACCACTGCTCTTTTTGATAGATCCAAAGCCTTGTCCATTGTTATGTCCTCCCCAAAGACAAGTCTCCCAGCACCAGTTCTTTCCCTGGAAAACCTGATAGCTTTAATTGGTCGTCCTCCTGAGTTGTTTTGGGTGTTGTTTGAATGATCCCCCCTTTTTTTTAGTAGGAGTGTGCTTTTTGTTTTAGAAGGAGATGTCCAGAGGAGAAGAAGAGTTGGATGATCCATGAACAAGCCCGGAAGATGGAAGTAGGAGCACTTTTAGCAGAGGTTTATCCACCTCCTACATCCACACAACAACTAACAAAAACATGGAAGGGACCTGGCATAGGCTGAGATGATCTGAAACTAAAGGAGGCCGAGCACTATCACAAAGGAGGTTGCAATATCAGTCACAAGGACGTGTGGAGACACCAACCAAATTTTAGGTAAATTCTTGGGGGACAAAGGGGATGTTGAGGTCCCTAGCATGGGGAGCAGGGTCTCTAAATTTATAAAAATAAAATATGGAAATGATAAAATCCCAACAATAACAATTCATCCCATGCAAATTCATCATTGTGCAATGTAAATAATAAATTCAAATTTGTGAATGATAAAAATGTGATTTAGATTTGGATTCAGAAATGAAATACTGTATACATTGATTCAGATTCATCATAGGGTCAATCTAAATAGTACTAATCAAAACAGTGTATACTGAAGTCTGAAATAGTAAATTGAAATTCAATACTAAGGTATCAACAACAATTTTTTTTTGAAAGCGGACCTCATTCAGTACAAATGCATACTTCGACAACATCATTGTAATTACAATTTAGTTGTCACTACCACTTACTTCCATAAGATTTATCTTAATTCTACAACTCATATTTTTCATCAAACACACATCCCCATTTTTAGCCAAAACCCATGGCCATACATGCTCCACCCCATGCTGAACACTGTTGTGGCCATGCCAAGGATGAATGTTTGTTTGTGTACCAGTGAATAAAATCGACAGAACCTAGACACCATATAATTAATTGGGTTTTGAAAAAGCTTGAGTACTATCAAAAAACATTTCTCTGATGATAATAGATGTAAGTTTTGCATAATGAATAATTATTAGATCGCCGTAATTATTCAAACATTTTCTACCCAATACATTTAAAAAAATATGCATTTACACTTGAAACTGAGAACACGACGAGATATTGACACTCACTGCCAATCAATAAAACTATTTTTAACCAATATTGTCCTTAACTCAATCAACACTGTACCAAAGGGGCATAAATAATCAAATCAAGTCAAGCAGTGAAAGAATCAAATGTTTCTTGACTGAACAATGTGATACCTTTGTAAAAGTTCTTTCCCTATATAGTTGTCTCAGCCAAATCAGCCTCACTAAAAAGTATGTTATACCAAGTATGACAGATCTAAAACTTTCAAACAACACCTGAAGCACACGGGATGTGCCATTCTTGCATCTGCTAGGCTTTGCTTTGCAACAAGGGAATGGATGTAGTACTACCTTTGGTCAACTGTTTTCATATACAAAGTTGTGGCGAACTTATTAATCAAATCTTCCATGAATTCATCATATATAGGGCCTTCCATTTGAAAATGACCTGCCTCAAGTACAAAGATGTGTTCCAACATGCCCAATTGCCATATTCAACTTAATTTCTAGTTGTTTTGCGCTTGTGAAACCATAAAAAAGGCTTTGTTTTTGGACACTGCAAAATAACTTTGTGGTGCCTCCCAAAGAGTGTTGATGCAGCCACACTAAAAGGATATCCTAAACTAACATATCCCACATTTTTTGGAACTTTGTCAACAACAAAACCAACAATATGGACACTTGCAAAAGAACTATGTCCCTCAAAATATGCATAGAAATGACAAAAACAATTATGAAAGTTTACTCTTAGTACAATAGTTATCACTTAAGGCACACATCAAATTCAAAAAATGCATTACCACATTTCATCAAAGGTATAAACAGATCCGAAATGAAACTGAAGGTATATAAAGCTTTGATGATCCCATAAGTTGATAAATATGGTCCCAAATCTTACCAAGGGCCAGTAAATGATTGTGGGTGGAAAGAAAATCAGTTTGCATGTGATGCATATATGATGAGAAATAATATGTCTTCCACTTCTCTGTAAGCATATAACATTATGAAAATAATTAAAATGGAAAAACCTATTGTTTTTGGACAATCATAGCTACAGTAAACAAAATATGCCCTTAGTGATGGTTTAAGAAAGTGTTGTTCTATTTGGCAATCTCTTGTTTATATCTCTTTCAAACTAAAATGACGATCTTTCATAAAATCATTGTATGTTGTAGGTCTATTTGTTGTACCTCTCACATCTTAATATGCTCAATACTGGTTCCTTGGATGGATGCAATTTTCAGAGAGACAAGAATCGACAGGTTGATGAGAGATTAAAGATTATAATGTTTATAAATTAGGAGCAAGAGGTTAAGAAACATTTGTGCCTACATGTTTAAAGAAGTATACCTATTGCCTATGCATCGATCACTGACAAGTATGGATTATCCAGCTTATGAGGACAAACATTGGGGAAATCACCATTGAGAATCTCATATGGTATTTTTTATTGTTGTTTCTGTTCATTTTTTTCTTTAAGTAGTTAAGCATCTAGTGATATATATATGAAATACAATATTGGTACAAAATACTAAATAGAGTTGTTCAAATTTCAACCATGCTATGGTGTGTTAATGGAATGAGTATGGAATTTCATATCTTCAAAGATCGACATGCAAATAAGACATGTGTATTGCCTCATCATTACAATTTAATCATTTGCACATTTTCTCATTGGCCAATGATATGATATCTATCCTAAGAGTGATTTGATACAAACCTTTACTCCTGAGTAGATCCCCTATATATGATTTCTAGGAATAATAGTTTGTGTTGGTTAACCAAATCTCATGAGTATCCATTTTTCAAAATCAGAAAAAGAAGAAGGTTAAATTAACTAAAATAACTTGACTACCATTGCATAGATCTTGGAAAAATAGCTAAAAAAATGATATTCAAACTGAGTCTATATGAGAAAGATATACCCTTGGAAAGATGTAAAAATGAGGATAAACCATGCCCATTTGTTAAAATAAAATTTCAGTATGTTAGACTACAAAATAAATAAAAATCAACTATGCCACTACGCAGAGGACTGGAAAATACACATTTAAAAAAATGGCTTTGGAAACCAAGTCTCTATGGTGAATTTATTTGACTTTGAAAATTGCCTCCAAATTGTAAAGGTGTATCCTTGCAGGGGGGTCTGGAGTGCCATGTGGCAATCCTAGACTAGATAGATAACTATGATGTGGAACAATTTGTGTGTTGTTTGACAACATCGTTTGTTCCCCAAGTGTTATAACATGCGTTTATTTATAGTATGCCTTGTAGTATGGCCAATAATAAAGGACCCTAGACAAAGATGTCGATCTCAAAAATTGATTCAGAAAGTAAGATCCATATATGTAGTGGCCTATAATTAACATGAGCTTTACATTCCTCCTAGGTCATGGCCACTATTTTAGAAGTACTTGCAATATAGACTCTTGTAGCCCCGGTTCACTGCATAACAACAGATAACTATCCTACAAATACTTTCTTAAAACCTCTAAGATCATTTGTTGTGTGGCATTACTTAATAATCATCTCAGCAATAGCTTCCCTGCTACCACTAAACTCCAATTCATTATTAAATGGAGGTGGTTTTCATTACCCATCTCATATTGGAGGGCTAACCCCAGTCTTCACTATCTATTATTTCATGATCAAAACTATGGTTCTCCTCACCTAAATACTAAATATTCTTCCCAGCCTTACACAAATGGACTGGTCCCCTTCCTGCAAGAAGTGTCTCATGTACAAGTCTCGAATGCAAGCCTAATTTATCATCTTCTCAAATCCCTTCTTGCCTCACTACCTTTCCATTCAGTTAACATTGTTTTCTTGTGCTAAAGAAACTTATTTATTCCATGCTCAATGAGCCAAGAAAATAGGGAAAAGAAAGGGAAACACACAGTTTCCTCCACCTTAGGAGAGATTTCGTTTATTGCTTTGTCTAAATGTTGAAAAACATCAACCTTGAGAATAATTCGGTGGGTTTTAACAAATGGAATTTAGGACAAACTAAAGAGAAAATTGGAATTACTCTGAAAAATGTCAACAGGGAAAGGGAGCAAATTGGAAAAAGTAAAAAATTTGGAAGAAATCAATAGGGAGAATAAATTGGAAAATTGCCAATTTCACGGCCTTCACATTGCCTTCTATGAAAGAATAATGAATAGGTTCCAACAAAATGAAAAGCACCGCATAAAAGGAAAGTATTTTCTTTTAAATTTGAATAAATAACTTTAGCAAAGGCAATCCAAATAGGATAACAATAATTTTTAGGAAGACATAGAAAACATTACAACAAAACGTTCCATGACACCTTTCAGAAAGAAAATTTTAGATTGAGACTGAAAGAACTTCTCAGAATAGCACATGGCATATATCCATAATTCATTAATTATCAGGACTCAGTGAATGAAAGTAAGACAAGACATAACCATGCACACAAGATGGAAAAAGATGGCTTTGATTAATATCAAAATTTGAAATTACATCATGCAACATGAAAGTCTAATTATATCTCTCTCTTCTTCCCCCCCCCCCTTCTTAATGCATTTCCCAGGGAAACTCACTGGGTGCTCTCCCTCATTCCGAGGATAGTACCTAGGGTAAAGTGGATTCTTCAGCACTAAAGGCCAAGTCAACAGTAAAAAAATGGCTCATGAAGAGAGAAAACATGTCACAAAGAGGGATTTGAACCCAGGCTGGGGAGGACAAAAACGTTTTTGTAAGTCACTTGAGCTACACCCAATTGACATGTTTGATTATATCTATGGTTCCCAAAGCTGAAATCTTGTTTTAATTAATTAAAATCAAGTTCCGAGGAACATAATTTAATCCTATGATTGGCTCACGAAGAGAGAAAACATGTCACAAAGAGGGATTTGAACCCAGGGGGAGGAAAACAATTTTTTTCTTAGCCACTTGAGCTACACCCAATTGACATAAAGTTTGATTATATCTATGATATCCAAGAAACAAAATTTAAGCCTCTGTCTGCTCAATAAAAAAGACAGGTGATTGTCTTTCCTCCTTTATATAGTCGTTGAAATTCTGGTATTTATATACTTAGCCAAAATCTTGTCTTTTTATAGCTGGCTGAGAATCTATAGATGCTTCTGAATCATGGCCCAGACAATATTAAATCTACAATTAAGATGGGTTTGGTACCCAAACAGATCATCTTACATCTCAAGAATACATGGACAATGTCACTCAGTAAGGATTCCATCATTTGATTGGAAAGTGTATTTTTTAAAAAGTGTCAATATCCTCTGGGTTGGGACAACCTACCATTCTTTCAACTACCCGTCTTCTTCACCACCAGCACAACAATTTGGTATCTTATAACAACATTTTCCCCAATCCAACTGAAATAAGGCCAATACATGTTTATGTGTCAAATGACATAACTATGTTTTGATGTTATCTTTCTCTTGATTAAGTTCTATTGTGAATTTTATGTGGCCCTGAACCACTCTAATCTTATCCATGAGTTAATGATACACTCCCCTTATTTGTGCAGTAAGACTCATCTCATTCCACTGTCTAATCAAATTAATAAAAGTTCTAATCCAAAGTGTCATCAAGAATCTTAAAAAGTTCATGGGTAGAGAAATGTATCCATTATAGGATAGATAACTATGATTTTCACTAGATAGATAACTATGATGTCATTCACTTCTACTCCCACTTCTGGAAAACCATTCACTAGGCACATTTTCCTTCCATTACTTTGAATTTCATTGTTGGATACTTCTTCGGGCTCTGTTTCATTGGGGTAAGCTATCCTTGTGCTGCTCGTTTGCAAAAGTCTTCATTTTCACCTTCATCATTGTCATTACTCCATTATTTTCTTTGTCCATAGTCACTCAAAAGCAACTTGGCTTGAAAAATTCATTCTCTTCCATTTGTTGATAAATTTTTTGACCATCTAAAGTATAGTTTCCATGCCGACACTTGTTAGCCTCTTTCTTTGGAATTGTTCTGCCATTGGTTGGTTCCTTACATTGGCCATTACATCCTATTTGTCAGTTTGTTTCTACACTCTTCTTTTCATCAAATGCTATTGTCCACTCCTCATGTAATTTTTGTTCATCCAATTTGAGCAGAAATTCTAATCTTAATCATTAAGGATGTAAGAAGAGCAAGGATAGAGATTATGTAATAAGGTTAGCCTGCAAGGTATGTGGGTAACCTCAACCATTCATGGTAATAAGGCTATTCTTGGGAATACTAATAACCTTAACAATAACCTTACTTAATGATTCTTCCAACAACTAACCTTATTACTAGCATGAAAAGATGGCATGAAAAGTATGTGGGTAATACAAAGTAACACAAGTTTTTTAATGTATGAGATATTTTCAGCAAAGAAGGATCAAGCATGCCTCTCCATTATACAGGAAATAATACAAAGTAGGTTCTTGAGTTTAGTGAGAAACATCCTAAAGGACCCAACGTAAATGGAAGAGACCTTGGAAAAGCTCTAACTTCCATCTGTTGATAAATTATTTTTTCACAGGGACACATTGATATATATAGAAGATGCCTAGAGAATCAATTTTTGATGAAATAAAGGCAAGAAATGACTATAGAATATTTAAAAATTTGATCCACAGATTAAGAAGATGGCCATGAAATACCTTTAAGGAAACATAACTAGGACAAAAAAGTAGTTAATATGCCAAAAATGGAAAAAAACAGACTTAGGTCAGCTAAAGCATCATAGAAAAGGTGGAAGCAAAGAAGGGTGCAGAGAGAAAAGAGGGAACAAAAAGTATGTGGCTCATATATATTATAAAGTAACACAAGCTATTTACAGTATGAAATAGCTAGATAACTGAGGCATTTTTCATATTAATTTCAAAATCATTCATCAAGAAGATGCAACATGCAGTTCGTAATATATGTATCAAACTACAATTCCTCAAGAAGCTGCAATGTGTAGTTCATAATATATGTGGCTATTACAAACTAGGAATTTTACTGTACATTGTTAAGGCCTTATTTAACACAAGTGGCCTTGTACAAAATGTCAAACGGCTAAAGACTAAAACATTATTATAAATTATGAGTTTAAACTTTACACACAAAATAGCTCATAAACACAGAATTTACTTACATAGATAAAGATTTGTGTAGGTATGCAACATGCTCCATCCCTTTGGAAGCTTTGTCTGTAAAGTCTGAGTACCAAAGTGTAGCTCAACCGCATGATGTATTTTTCTTATGCCTCTTTAACCTTTGCTTGAATATGAATATTTGCACCAACTCGAATGGATATTGAGCTTTCAGAATGTTATTCTTTGATAAACCAAATGAACTCATTCATTATACGCCGTTGAAGATTCTCAGTAGGATCACAAGGATCAAATTCAAGACACTAGGAATCACAAGATCATAAGATGTAAAAAGTTGGCTGTGGGGTTGAAGAATATTCAATTTGAAACCTCTCGTTCACCAATTGCTCATGAGCACCTTCAATGATTTATGCTTCCTTTTCAACTAAGACATTCTTCTCACTTGGAAATTCATTATAGGGAGGAAGAGGTTCATTGAAGAGAAGTTGAGATATCTTCCTTGTGCCTTGTAAATATTCTTCACATGGAGAATCATCATAGAGATGAGTATATTCAACTTAGAAAAGATGAAAGTAGTTATCTTCACATAGTTGTAACTTGGAATATGCATGCATACCATTCTTCACAAGCCTCTTCTAGATTCACCCGTGTGTGCATTGATTTCCTTATTATATTTTCCTTTTGTATTGATTGCAATAATAAATCTATCACACCTTATTTAAATATGCCTTGCTCCTTTTTCTTGAACATTTTTTTCAAATGAGGGTTTGTTACAAAAAATAAAACACGACTTTCATTAAATATATCACTCTTTTTAATTCACAATTCTGAAGCTAATATTTTTGTATAAAAGTAAATATGAAACCCTTCTTTGAACAACAAAAAAAGACACTTGACTTTATTACCTGAGTTGCAAGTTGTGACGATTTCCCTCTTTCAGATAGGATTTGGAGGTTGAAAATGAATAGAAAATTTCAGAGCTTGTAAATTTTTCACTATCCCATGAAATTTCTTATAGGACCCCTCATTTGAAAGCATTCTAAATCATATTTTGTAACAAACAAATGACACCTCACTTGGACACCTCAATAGAGATTTATGGCTTGTTTAAGACAAGGTACTTGAATGGACATGTTTTTAGTCTATTCCAGAAGGGAAAGTTGAGGAGAATATATCTACCTTCATATTTCTTCAAAAAGTATGAGTGAATACTCGTTAGAAGTGCCTCCAAGTGTAGTTTCTAGCAAAAAGAAAGAACTCCAATCCGACTTTCCATTAGAAAGTTATGTCCTTTGTAATACAGAGAGTATTTTTTACGACATAGTTTCAAAACTATATGTGGATACCTCACTCCTTGCAGTAATTCTCAAATGCAAGATATTTGTATTCTCCTCCACAGTTAGACTTTAACATCTTCCACTTCTTCCCACTTTGTTCCCATGCTTATGTTTTGAACTCCAAGAAATACTCAAAGGCTCTAGATATATTCCATAGAAAGTAAACTCAAGCCTTTACTTTCAAAGCTTGTAACATTTTCACTGTTTGATGGAATTTATTATAGGTCCCCCATTTGAAACTTGAAAGCATTCTGAATCTTACTTTCTAACAAACAAAACAATAGCTCACTTGCGTACTTCAGCAAAAAGTCATGGCATGTTGAATACAAGGTACTCGAATGGACATACTTTCGTTCCTGAAGGGAAAATTGAGGAGACTATATCTCACTTGATATTTTTTCAAATACTAGGAGTGAGTACTCATTTAAATTGCCTACGATTCTAGTTTCTAACAACAAGAGAGAACTCCAATCTGGCTCTCCAGTAGAAAGTTATGTCCTTTGCAATACAAAGAGCATTTTCTTCCACACGGATATGAAACTATATGTGGATACCTTTCTCCTTGCAGTAATTATTAAATGTCAAGAGATTTATATTCTCCTCTACTATTAGAATTTAACATCTCCCACTTCTTCTCACTTTGCTTCTCTGCTTCTGCTTTGAACTCCAAGAAATACTTGAACTCTTTAGGTTTCTTTTGCAGAAAGTAAACTCAAGACTTTAATTCCAGATCTTGTAACTTCTGCTATGTCCATGAGATTTATTATAGGATCCCTCATTTGAAAGCAATCTAAATCTTTCTTTCTAACCAACAAAACAACATTTTGCACTCGCACACTCCAATAGAAAGTTATGGCCTGCTGAAGACAAGCTACCTGAATGGACATGTTTTTGGCCTGTTCTAGAAGGGAAAATTGAGGAAACTGTATTTCCCTTGATATTGATTCGTAAACTAGGGTGATTATTCATTAGAAGTGCCTTTGAGTCTAGTTTGCAATGAACTTAGGATTTTTCCTGTAATATGCGCTGCAAACTAGGAATTTTCCTGTACATGCAGATTTAGTCTAAATTCACCTAGATTTCAACAATCAAGCATTAAATGGGTGTCTCAGCGGGTGAGATTCACGGATATAAGACTCCTACACTTATTAGGAGGCTTATGTGGAGGGGAATAAATATTACAAGATTAAAAAAATGAACCACTCCTGATGCATTCAGTCAGTTCTAATTTTACTGGAGTCCATGGCAGCTTATCCTCAGATTTTTCAAAGTCTTTTCTCTACCCACCATTTAGCTTCCAATGTGTATAGGATTCCTTTCCAGGCACTTTTCTTCCCACAAAATATGTCTTTTTTAACTGTTTTCTGATGATGAAGCAGGCTGTAGAATTTGTTAATAGAGTACTCATATAGTGTTGTATACTATTGTCTTCCTGTGGGTTTGCAGGGTCTATTCTTATGCTAGAAATTGTGCTTATGATGTTGTAGATCAATCATGAAACTATGTTGGAAAATCAATATCCAAGTGCCCTGAAATATGCACTAAGTACATGTAAAAACTCAAGGTGAATAAGGTTCATAAGAAGACTTCAAATACCACAACCTCCAATGGTAGATAGATAGATAGATAAAAGTAGACTAGGATAGAAACTAATACATGACTAGGCCACACTTCTTTCCATTATATGAAGGAGAGTGTTCTACTAGGAACGAAATTTAATTCCATCACAATGTTCTTGGAATCATCTAGTGAACAAGGGTGTTGAAGTAACATGAAGGGCGCTGAACAAGAAGATGGACATGTATGTAGTCCTGAATGTTTAGATGAAGTAGAAGATCTGGAAGTAGATCATGAAAATTTTAGAAGGAGAATGAAAGAGTGAAAAATAAAATAATAGTATCTATAAATGACCAAAAAGGATCAACGGTAAGTATAATATGACAAGAAATGATATTATTACATGCAAATCTATAAGGCATTGTTAAGGTTAGCAATCCAACATCTGAGTAGAGAAAGATAAAATTCAAATATTGTACTTATGCCAACGAGGTATTGGTTCACTTGTGAGGTTGATGGTTGATGGAATATTAAGTTGTCCACGAAGAACCCATTCTTGATGTGGTCTGCCTTACCTGAATTAGGCTAAATGACATGATTTCAAAGGGACAAGGCCAGGTGGAAGTCCCGTGTGATTTTTTGGAAAGAGATACCTCTCAAACATGACATCTAAGATGAAGAATTTTTGTTTTATGCAATCCAGTCTCTTGGGCATGTTTCTTGAAGCATTTCCAAAAACAATATTGTACATAAGTTGAAGGTATGGCAAACAAGATACTAAGTGATAAACATAAATTGAAAAGTTGGTTGAGTTTGTTAAAAGTGGCATAGATATTGTGGTTGACTTAAGTATCCTCCCCATCACCAACTAGTTTAAAGTCACCCTGTGGCTTACCAAATATTGTTTTTGGAGTCATCATCAAAAGCGTATGCTCCTAGGTGAATGGATGGTAAATAATTTCAAGATGGCACCTCTTTTTCTAAGGGTAACATTCTTCTTTAGTTGGTGAAGAAACTAGCTTGAAGGCCATGTTTTGATGAGCACATGATGATATTGTATGTTAGTGACATGATAACATCTTATGTTAGTTTTACTATGAGCATTTCCTGTAAATCATTAGTCATCATATATAATCTTCTGATATTTATGTTAGGGGCATATTAGTGGTTAACATATTAATGTTGTTAAGTTTTCTGAGTAGTTTGTTGGTAATTCTTTTTAATTGTGCAAGAGGCTCACCATAAGTATTGGCCTCCAATGTTAACATCCATCATGAGAATATCAATATAAGTCTTCTATTCTCTCTCCTATTTTCTCAAGTATAATCATAATGCATATAATGTGAAAAGCCTTGGGTTTCTCATCTCGCCTACTTGAATCCATATCAGTTTTTGGAATCAAGGTGTGAAGATTAGGCCTCATTTCATGTTGGATTGTCAACATACCACAATCTTGAATTCTTACCATCTTTATCCTAGGATCTGTTTTTTTTTTCCAATGCCCTATATCTTCACCTAGGTTCTGCACAACCATATCATTCTCCAACAATTATTATGGGCATGACCAGCTCTAAATAAACATCTAAAACTTGCACACATATTACAAACTTACTTTTGGAAAAGAGAAGTCTATAAAACATTGAGACAATCTTAGAACTTTGTCTTAGTCATTCTCAGTATTTGGTGAAAGAGAAGAACAAGGGAAAACAAAAGAAGAAAACCCATATCTGTTCTGTTCCTTATGCAACAAAAAAAATGAAACCATGAGCAGAGGAAAATAAAATTGTTAAGAAGAAAATTTGTACAAAACCTCCCTCGCATGAACAATGGTTTATGCACTACAATAGCAACTACCTCACAATTTTGGAGTGCATAATAACTAGCAAACTGATTGAGAAGACGACTGTCTCATTTGTTTTCATCAAAAGGAGAGGAAAATTGCAGTAGTTTTCCATTCCATGCACATTAGAGGAAGACAAGTAACACATAAATAAATTAGAATTGAGTAGAAGGCCACGATGTTTTAACTTTGCAATCTGTGAATTGATTTCTCCAAATATTTTATTTTATACAATCATTCCTTAGTTTAATTGCAATTAACAATGTTCTCAAGGCATGCCAACCCCCCTATTATTCTCAATACACAACTTCTAATGCATATACACTAGCTTTGGTAATAGATCCATATTAACCAATTTGACACTTGTAGGTGCCAAGGATGCTCCATTTATTCACTACACACATTTTTAGCTATATTATATTTAAAAAGAAATAAACAGATCTAAATTAAAATAACTAGAATGGATGGCTATATAAAATTATATGCTGAAAGGAGCAATCACACCTGATTTGATGAATTGGTCGACAGTACATTTGGAATGGTTGGCCTCGCGTGTTTCTCTTATGATGTATGGCCCTCTGTAAGTCTTGATCTTCACTCAATCGACGAAGAAAGATCTTAAAGTACCTGCCAAAATCATTCAACGTCCATAAATATTTAAAAAATCAATGCAAGTAATATTTGTAGCGCATTATTTACTCTAATATGCATTTTTATGAAAGTGTCAAAACATACCTGAATGAGCTCCTCTTGGTTTCAAGAATAATTTATTGGAGCCACGCATCTAATATTTGATCAAACTGCATCCCTTGATTTGAAGTAGCAACAATGAAGTCAACATTGACTTTGTTGTTTCTCTATTGGATCGAGGGAGGTTTGCTCCAATATTAAATGACTCCAATACAGTATTCTCTACTGAACAGGGCCAACCACATGAAGGCGGAAGCTCTTATGGCCCCTACTCCCCCCCCTCACATCACTCTCAATTCCCCAATACCCAACATATAAATCTATTGAAATATTTACAGCAAAAAAAAACATATTAAAATATTAAAATATTCATGTACATCATCATTTAGTACTTTTATTCGGCCTCTTCTTCTTAAACCTATAGTTCCTAATCATTTCATCAATATCTACATCTTTGTTCTCTAGGTGCTCTTCAAAATCTGTTTGTGATTGCATCCTATCATGCAGAGCACGCATAGTCATGGGATACTCACGACGTAATGGAGGTCGTTGTGATGAGGCATCACCTACAAAAGAAGAAAATACAAAATTTAAATGGCCAGTTTTTAAATATCATTGAATTAGTTCAGTGATATTAAAAAAAACACATGCAATGTAATTATTTACCTAGTGCAATGGTCGGCATCGTTGGAATGGTTTCCCCCGTGTGCTCCTCTTCAACTGTACGTGCCTCAAGTATAACATTCTCTGCCATTGAGACCACAAACTTTATAATGACAATCATAAATGTATAAGTAAAAAAAAATAGAAGTACAAAATGTATAACTACAAAATTATTAAGTATATGATTAAAATACAACCATATTACCATAATGTGTCAGCTTGGTCGTAGCACCATCATGCAACTGCGCCTCCATGGAAAATTGGGACTGAATGGGATCAAAATTATCTTATGGTTGCAAACTTCTATCAACGCACTGCTCTCCAATAAGACTAGTGCGTCCGTTGACAGTGCTACTCCCCTGATTAAAAAAAAGTTGTAAATATTAATAATATCCAACATGACTGTATTCTTTTAATAATAAAGGTTAATGTGGATTGAATTTTATTTACCTTATCCTGCAAAGTGGTTCTTGGTATCTTCCCCAAGCTTTTTCAGTGTTCAACTACCGCTTTATAATCATACTTGTAACCAAGCTTAAGGTCTTCCTCCGTGGTTTCAGTACCAAACTCGTTACCATGCATTGCATAAGAGTATGCATTTTTTATGTTATTCATTGGAATTACCTAAAAAATTTAAGGCGATACAAATAAGATATTTAGGTACTTACAATTTGTGACTGCAACTTCAAGTAGCCGCCCTAACCTAGCTTATGCTGACCACATTTGGAAAGCCTTTATTTTGTGGCCTTTGACGTGTCAATCAACCTATCATCAAAAGTTTAAAGTATGTTAATATATACCATAGGTTTATTTACATCTAAAAAAAATTGAAGGTATTCAATTGAAATTGTAATTTACCTTCTGGGACCAGAGGGTGTTTTTCCTTCATCTGTCAATTTCTTCTCTTTTGTGTCCTCAATGAGGGCCTTCCACTCCCTCTCTAGAATCATCAGAGGATGCTTGTACCTATCATTTTGTTTCAAGTGATTCCTATATGTTTCTCGTGTATATTTTAAATATTTTCTAGCTGCGGTTGTGGCCAAGGTATTATTAAAAGTATCTACACCAAAAAGGTTTTCTAGATAATCCATCAATTCTTTTTTGAGGTTGGAATTCTTGTAATTCCACCTCTCTCGTATGGTGGGCCCAAAAATCAACAAATCCTTATTCTCCAAGGACCTGTAAAAATCGTTGTTCCCTACACACAAAATGATTATATGATTATTAATTTAAAAATAATAATTTAGATGATTTATATTTGTCTACATAGAGAACATGAAAAAAATAAAATTTTAAAAATTACCTAGGACTTTAACCTGCTTTAATGGAAGCCCTTCCTCGTTGACCATAAAGGTGCCCTTAAGGTTCCCTGTGCTGGTCACACATATTGCTTTAGGAAAAGAAGCCATATAATTTGTCAAATCATCGACCTCATATACGTCACCACCTCCAGAGCCTACCTGTGTGGTCGCTTCCTCAGTGGGTGTGTCGTGGCACCCACCTAATGGTGTGGAAAGTGGATATCTGAACAGTTGCATCCTGGCAGCGATACGAGGGCCTACATTGGGACCCTGTGGTGTCTGTGCAGCGCCACTACTACCGATACCATGCATGTCGGTGTCAACAAGATCCAAAAATTTCTATATAAGAAAGAAAACATTTTTTCATTTAGATAATGTAAAAGTTTAAAATCAAACTTTCATAATTGATCTTATGACATAAAAATAAAACAACTTGAAATTATGGTTATTACCTTATATGTCTTAAGCATTGTCATAACTTCTTTGATCCTTTATTCGACCTTAGGAGTTTGATCTAGAATATTTGACAAGTGAGCTAGTTCCTTGTTTCCTTTATTGATCATTTTCCTTATTAAAATCATAGGTTCGGGGGATTCATACAAATCCCTTTCGACGAGCGAATCATCATCAACATCATGTCCCACTGACTACATATTCGAAAAAATAAATGATAACTCAGTTATGTAAACAAATAAAATAATTGATCTCCACAGAAATGAAATGCACATTAAATGCAATTAAAAAATTATTGTTAATTTACCTGTTCCGAGGCCGCTATCCTTCCACATTATAGTAAAATTAGAACCATGATCATTATCATGAGAAATAAATTCAAATTTATGAGAAATTCAAATGTTGATAACAAAAATAGAACATAATGAAAATCATAAAATATGAGTCATTGCTTACAGGTTGGGTAAATTAGTATACGTACCGCCCCCATAATAGCAACATCTTTATCTATTCGATTCAAATTGTAATAAATCAATATCTCTTCCCCTGTAGCTATTGATTTTATTGCACATACGAATACACGGTTTTCTTCATGCCCCTCAAATACGCAATTGGGTCGCTTATTTGTGGTCGCGGGTCATGTACTGTTTATAAACCCTGCAATATTCCTCATTGCTTTTGGCCTTCTGTCAATGTAGATAGTTGCTCCTTTATTTTGATCATTGTTTTTTAGCTGTATATAATTTGCAACCAAGCCATATCTTCGCATACTTTTTGTATATTGGACTATTCGTATCCAATCTTTGTAGATATAACAGGGTCTGATGTACTACATCAATTCAGTTAATTCGTCATAATAGACCTTTATACCATCCATGTAAAATAGCCCCAAACCATGTAATGACGATGGAGCAATTTGGTATATCCTTTCGTTTACACAAAAATCAATGTTTATTTCAGGAAGATCCTTGGGTACCCATTGTTTCACTATATGTTTGTACCTCAAGGGCACCTCGATGTCGTCTATGCTCTCATGATCATAAGAACATGATCCCCCTTTCACAAGAAAAAAATCCATGTGTTTATGGAATTTTCTTCTTATCTTCTCACCTCTAGTTGATCTTTTCCTGTTAGACCTACTAGATGTCTCACTTTCCTCTATTCTACCTGAACTTCCCTCACTCAATGAAGATAGATCTAACAAATACCTATTTGCTTGTACGTCCTATAAAACCATTAATGACAGAAATAGTCAGTCAATCAAGATGTAACACTAGTTCATTACTATTATCCTATTAGTATCACAGTAAGCTCATAATGATTACCATAGTGTTTCTCTTTCTAGTATCGTATTATGTTGGGAATTTTTCTCATGTAACTTTACCCTAAGAGTTTTTGGACAATTTGAAGACAAAAATCACCTTACAAATCCTAGACCTAGACCAACTAACAGGTGATTAATATAGGGGGTGGTAGGATTGGCTATTAAACTTGTTATTTGATCCCTTGAGGTCACCAAGGAATCCTCTCTTGTGGTTATAAATTTAACCGTAATAATATTAGGGTTATAATTTTTTTTTCAAGAGGATAAGATTTGGATGGCGTAGACTCAAGGGCCCTTTTCACTAGTTCAAGATCAAATGGGAGCTCTACGGGAGTTGGGAATGATAAACATGGACACCACTATTATCCTCCACATTCATAATGAATTCCAAGCTCAATATATCATTGATCACCCTAAGGCATTTTATGAGATTACAGAGAAGTAGTTTCAACAACTTACCATTCTCTTCATGAGCTCTCTCTCCTGGTCGATGCCCTCCATGAGCTCTCTCTCCCGGTGTCCTCCGTGAGCTCTCTATAACCTTCCATCTTGTGATCTCTCTCTCGGTGCCCTCTGTGAGGAGGAGGAGGAGGAGGAGGATGTTCCACTTCCAATGGATACAGAGGCTAAGGAGGAGATTGGACTTCTAGTGGATCCAATACCACCACCACCTCCATAGAGAGCTATACCTGGAGTTGGACTTGGGTCCATTGGGACTGGGAGGCAACACACTTTTCCTTCTACCTCGTCCCCATCACTTACCACCTTATATGTAGCATCTGGAGTAGTTGGAGCTTCTACTCCAAGCTCATCTAGAGTACCTCCACGACCACCTACTTCTTCCAGAGGAAAATTGGTGCCCTTTACCCATAAAAGGGCTGGAGAAGCAACAACACAACAGAGAGGGAATCAATTATTTGAATTTTGGATTCCTATGATCTATCATTTTCATTTTATCATGTACTATTTATTATCTAGATGCCTCATGATGATTCATCTCATGAGACACGTTATTTTGATCATTTGATGTGATTTTGTATCTACTATCATCCTATCAGAAACATGTTTCAAAATTTTCAGTTTAGTAATGATATGTGACCACTTGACATCTTATGCATCTTATTTATTGGTTGTATTTTCATATTTATGTAGAAAAGTATTTATTTGATGTTGTCGTTTCTTTACAAGTTTAAAAATTTGAAAAAAAAGAGTGATTTTGTATTTTTTTGAGGTCTTTCGACATTTTTCAACATATTCCGACATTTTTCGCTGATGTCGCCGAGAAGTTACATTCTGGACCCTCGCCAACACTTTCCTCGACACGACATATACAGCATTAGTTTCTTCCTCCTTGATGGTGTTTGTTGATGGGGGTCTATAAGATAGCATCTCCTCCATTACTTTATCTACTCTAGTGATAGATCTCTCTAAAATGACATTGTTTTCAAACTTGCACTTACTCCCTCCATCTTTGCTATTAGGGTTAAGTTCTTATTTTCTAGTTGTTGTAATGATAAAGTTATGGAGTGAACGTTAGTATTTTGACTTGGTCAACATACTAAGGTGACCGTTGGAGGGGGAAAACCTAGTTTCCACAACGTCGCAATTGTGACAACAATCTTCACAAATGTGGGATGTCAAGTTGTTATCCACCTCTTGAACCTTAGAGAGGATCGATAAGTACAAGATCATTGACAGGGGTGGTTGTCCATAGAATTCCTCGAAGGGGATCATTTTAGTAATACCATGATAGGTAGCATCATACCACCATTTGGATAGGGGTAGTCACTGGATCCATTGGGATTTCTATTCTAAATAAGAATAATATAAATAAGCTCCCAAACATTTGTTGAGTGCTTCCATATAGCGGCCATTGGTTTGGGGGTGATAATGCTAATATTCAATTGGGTACCTTGAAGAAAAAAAAACTCTTGATAAAAATTGTTGGTGAAGGTGGGATCATGATCAGTCACAATGGATTTAGGTATGCCATGTAATTTGACCTAAGTATACCAATGCATGGATCATCACAATGGATCTTACAAGAATTTTTACTGGTGTTTTAAACATTATTGTTGTTTTTATTTTTTTATGTGTATGAAAGCCACAACTAGTTATTTCTACTATTAGTACTCTACACCAATGGAACTGAAAAATAAGGAAATAAAAACAACACAACATCACAAACAATTACAAGAATTTAAAGAACATGGGGGTTTTCTAAAGAACATGGGGTTTTTGTCATAATATCCATGATGAAGTCATTGGTTCAATCCCATGCATAAATGCACGTCCATCTTGACATAAAAAATAACCCTACAAAAATTAAATTGCATAGGTGCTTACCATTTTCGTGGAAATGCTTGTACCTTGAGTGTATCTCCTCTGTATTTATCTCTAGTAGTCGATCATGGATGTATTTATCTCCAGTGGGATCACACTTTCCCCTCACAATGTCCCCTCCTTGTCTCAGGCGATCGACTTGAATGCTAGTGGGCTCATATTGTCCACTCCTTGTCTCAGACGACCAAATCCAATGCTAGTGGGCTCACAATGTCCACTCCTTGTCTTAGGTGGTCGGATTCAATGCTAGTGGGCTCACATTGTCCCCTCCTTATCTCAGGAAATTGACTCCAATATTTGCACATGACTAGGGTTTTGTTTCGGATGGACCTCCTCGATAGTGGGCTCACATTGTCCCCTCCTTGTCTCAAGCGACCGACTCTAATATCTGCAGGTGACCAAGGTTTTGTTTCAGGTGGGCCTCCTCATTAGTGGGCTCACAATATCTTCTTCTTGTCTCAGGAATCCAACCCCAAAATGATCTGCACACACGCGTGGGATACGGTTTTGTTCCAACTAGTGGCTGACTAGAATAACTTCACATGACCTGATCACAGGCTTATGGATTTTTTTCTTCGTTTTATGATTTCTGTAACATTGTTTTTGTTATTTCATTATATTATATTATATTAATATATATTATACAATATATTTTGGAGAAGGCTATGAAAGACAAAGAGTTACGCCTTGAGGAACCTCACCTTTCTCGGTCTTCAAATATAAATCCATATACATAAACCCCTTCCTCAGTGAATTCATGACCATGTATTAGATCGAAGAGAGGGGTAAACATAGTATAACACCAAGCCTGTGAACCCTATGTTGTAGTATAACACCAATCATATGAACCATATGTTATCTTACTATAGTGGCATGTCTCAATGTAGGGATGTTAATGCAGTTGTTTACTTATTTTTACGTTATTTTTTTATCTAAGGGCTTATAACAATTTTTTCATATCTAAGTAATAGGGGTAGAAATAAAAAGGGGTATTAAAAATTCCACGGAAAAATGAATATCTACAATATCTAGTAAAACTAGGGGGATTTTT
>CBVK0100286131.1:0-23369 GCA_900067695.1 Picea abies | reverse complement strand
TAAAAATAGTAAATTGCCAAAATGGCCAGAAAACTGTTTTGAGCCATTTGCAAAAGGTGGGTGGCCACCGATATCCACCTGGATCAAAAGAGGATGAGCCTATGACTAGTATCACGGGGTCATGAAAAGTTTTGAGAGAATACCTCTCATAAACATAATGAATAGACTTTGAATGAAACAATTAGAAACCACTTAAAGACATGGCTTGCACTAGAGCATTTACTATGACTTAAATCTTCCATAATAATTAGACACACACTATAAACCACACTTTACACTGAGATGCTCATAACTTGTACACATAGATAAACTGTGAGGCATTTAGTGGTACCCAAAGAAAACCATGTCTATGGTTACTCAACCACCAACTTCTAACTTCACCTTGCGTGTGCAACTTGAAGACTGCCACATCTATTTTTACCCGACCACTTACAATTTGTGTGGCGAATCATGAAGGTACACAATATTATTGGCTACAAGGGTCCTAAAAATTCTACTTTGATTTTATAGAATAAATGTACCACCAAACAATGTTCATTGATTTAGATTTGCCATACACATTAAATTGAAACCTTAGGGTGGGAGTACTGAGCATAGATAATAGTCCATGATACTACATAACATGTGGAGAAGGATCAACCAAGAGACATAAATTAGAACATTTCCGCAACATCCTCTATTTTTGACCATTTCTATTAGGTTTCATCATTTGTTTGTTTCATTATAATAATAATCTGATTTAAGGTTATAGTTTATCCCAACGTGAAATTGACTGATAAGATTCCCATGTTTGTAGGAGAAGGGACTCCTTTTGCCTAGTTATTTCACTACCTAATCTAGGGAGGTGTTTTATAAGATTCTCATGTCTATGGGACAAGGGACTCCCTCTGCCCATTGATTCCATTGTCTAATCTAGGGAGGTGTACATGCTCTATTTTATCTGAATTCAACCTATGACCTCCAAGGAAGAAACACATGTTCATAACCATTAAGAACAAAAGGGTATCACTTTTTAGGAAATAGTGCAAGTCTTTTGACATTGCCTTATAAATCCAAAAGAATAACTTAATAAGCAGATGAATCCACTTCTTTTCAGATAGAAAGTCTCCCCCAAATCCACCAAGAATAGTGTTAGAAGTTATAATTCTACTTGATCAATAGGAACTTCAACCATGTAATTTTTCCGCATTGTAAGACAACCCAGATCATCGATATTTTGAAAAAATGAACAGATTAGTGTAAAAATTTGCCTTGCAAAAGAAAAATAGACTTTCCTAAAAGGTTGAGATTGTCCACTTATTAACTCATTCCAATTCAAAATATAGATGCCAATTCTCATTCTTTAATATGCTCCCAACAATATTATCCCTTGACGCCATTCATTCTCAAACTACTTGCATCTTATAGGATTTGAGTGGATTCAAGGGTTTTATATTTTGGAGATTTTGTTTGGAGTTTTAATACTTCTCATCATTACATTGATTAATGATTTGGAAAGAATATGATGGCTCACCTATCCTTTTGGGGTGATTAGGTGCACATGTCCCAAGCACATACATGCACATATTCATCTCTATGGACTGTGGATGAGACCATGCATGTATAGGTTGAGAATGAATAAATCTATTTCATGTTTATAAATAATACTAGCATACCCCCAAAGCAGAGGAAAGGAAACACCGAAGTGAATTGGTGTGGTTACTTTGTTTAAAGACAATGAGATTTTGTTTTTGGGAGAATTTAAAGCGATGCAACCACAAGTAGTCAATGGTCAAAGTTTTGGAACAATGATTAGATCCCCATTCTCAGTTGCAAGTACATCTAATGCATATAATAAATCCTATACAACCTTTGTGTGAAATTGGATGAATCAACAGATTTGGACATGCAACGACAAAAGAAACAAACTGATCATGAGAACAAGTAATTTCCTTATATAACCCTTCATGCCACCACTAAATCTGGATTTACCTTACATATATAATTGGTCCAGTCATTGTGGTCAACGAAGGGCAAAAGACAACAACAATTAGACTTATTGCAAGCTTCATGTGTGACAATCCATTTTGATCAATTTAAGTAAGTGATCAGTGTTGAATGCAAATGCATCAAATGGGTAGGAGGGATGAAAAAACAAACCATTATTCCAGTCAATCACAACTTCAAACAAGGTATTTATTTTATGCAATATCACAATTAAGAATGTAAAACATGCAGGAAATCACTATTGCGTCCAAACACATTAAGACGAAATATGTAAGCAACAAGTGTGGACCACCCAAGCCACGATGAATTAGTTAATCATTTGATAACATGTAAATCATGTATATAATGACCCGTAAGTGAACTACCCCTAGTTTGTAAAGACTTGCAAACAAACTTGGTGTATTTCTGACCCTCACTCCCATAATTTACGCAGATCCTTTGCTCTTGGAAGTGGTTCGAGCACTGGAATAATTTTGGGTAAAATTCAAAATTGGATACATGCATTAAAAGACATATTCGAGTAAAATTTAAAACTGGATACATGCATAGTTGGCATATAAAACGTGGTTAAAACATCTGCCCAACTTGCAAATGAGGTTGCGGTATGACATAAAATTCAATAGTATGCTAGATATAGGTTTTGAGTTCCATCATCTCGCTAGAAACAACTACACTCTTGGTGTGTCTAATCATTGGGCCATAAATCATTCGAATCTCATGCTTGGAGGATGAGAGTAATTATCCAGGCTAAATTCCCTTTGGATTCTTGTGCATGGGTGCCTACAATGTTATGAGTTACTATATAATGTTGAGCTTGAACCTAGTGATGCCATACCATAAATAAATGTTTACTCCCCAAAACAAATAAAATTATTGTAAATGTCTAATTTAGGTGCACAAATTTCTCAAAAGAGAAAAGTCACAGGTATTGAAAAATGGACCTAAAAAGTAGCAAAAGGACATGAAAAGAGTTTTTACTTGTAATCCTTTTCTATTGAGTTTCTTGACAACTACCTCAACTTTGACATGGGGATTGTCAAGGCTCTTGATCCAACCTTTATACACAGACCCAAATCCACCTTTGCTAAGCATGATGGTGTGACTGAAATTCTTGGTTGCATCCCCGAGCTCTACATAGGTGAACACCTGGACACTATGTGGGGGGCTCTGTGACATGTTGGATGTTATGTTGTTTCCCAGGGAAATGAACACTTACATATGATGAAATTGTCTAAGATTTAATGTCAGAACCAGACCTCCTCCCCTATGGCATGACCCACCACTCAATGACTGTGTCCATATTGATTTCTTGTTGATCCTCACATCTTCCTTCCTTTCCCTCTTTGCATATGAAAAATGAAAGCACTTCGTCCTGCAGAATCCTTTGATTGTTGTCCCAAATCTTTGACTTCAAGTTCAAGTTAAGTTTACAATTATTTTTTAGCCTAGAAAATTGATTTACCCAATTGATTTCAAGAATTGGGTAATAGGCCCAATTGATTTCATGAAGGGTACATTTTCTCTATAGTACTGAAAATCGAAAGTAGTGAAATATGGATTTCACGCTGAATCCTCAGGGGTTGTCTGAGCTTTAAGTCATCAAAGGACAAATTGTCTTTGTCTACATGCTCCATCATTTCTTTCCAGACTCCTGGGCCTCCATGAGAGTGGAAGTGAAAAAATACATTGTGGGTTTCACCCTCTGCTTTGGCTCCCACGAGGTGGAATCTTGCAAAGAATACCCTAAGGAGAACCCCCCAAATACTCCTGTGAACTACTCTCTTCTTCATAGTTTGAGAATGCAACATTTAAAGGGTGAAGAAGAGTCATTTGATCTCTCGACTGGAAATAGTAAATGGAAAATTCAAAGGTTGAAAGAAACATAGAAAGACTAAAGGGTTAAACTTTAACCTACTATATGGAGAAACCTTCACATAGGATGTGTTATCACAGGATTTGTACTTGTGAAAAGCCCAACACAAGTCCCCTAAATTTGAATAACTATGGAAAATCCTACCATTGTCACTTTAGTAAGAAATTCCCTCGTTTTAGTGATGGAGGAGGTCCACCACAGGGGAGGCTTCCCAATGAATTCAATGGATAAAAGTAGAAAGTAATGTAGCCAAGCCTACCACCCCCTCTCTCGATCACTTAAAGAAAGTTCTAGGTCAAGGAGAACTAAGAGGTATCAAGATGTTTGAGTACCTGCCCAGAACAAGAACAATTTATAGCATATATGTGATGATTTCCAATTACAACATGCAATTAATACCTCATAAGATAATAGACAATGAAAATTGTGATGTCTGCTACAAATTTGAAACAATACAATAGTCTTATAACAACAATATGAATTTGTAACAACACCAATAAAAAGAGATTGGAATTTCGACAATTGACCAAGAAAATTAAGCATGTACCACATAAAACATTATCCAATTGTCTAGGAGAAATTATGAGCATGTTAAACCACCTTTACAAGAGTGTATGCAACAAATTAGAGTGTATTAAGATGGTTGTAGAAAACTGTTGCAACAACAACAAGTTTACTAGCGAGTTAGTGAGTGTTAGTGAGAATTGAAAGAGAGTGTTTGTTGATCAATTTCACCACAATAGAGATGTAAGATGAGTGCCTTTGAGGGCTATGGAGTCTTTATAACAACAATACAACAATGCTTTAAGATTGAGATAACAAAGACTAAGAGGTAAGGCTTAAACTCTAAGGTGCTAGCACATTAGGGCCTTCGGGTTTTAAGCCTTAAAGAGAAGGATTGCTAGAGTGCAAGCACTTTTGGGCTCTAGAAACCTTTTTTCCCTTCTTAATACTTCAAATAAGTCAAGAAATCAAGTGTTGAGGGACAAAAACCTAAAGTGATAGCACTTTAGGGATTTAGGAGTCTAACCCTAACAAGGATTCATTCACAAACTTTGGACAAGATTAACCCTGTGAGAGGAGGAAGCACTTATGCTCCTCTCTTGGGGTTTCACCAAGCAAGACGTCTAGCATGAAAAATAGAAATTACCATGAACATTGATAGCACAAAGATAAAATTTTAGAAATTTCACTTACTTCACCAAGATAGCATGAGATAAAACCCTAATTGTAGAAATTTCATCCAAAAATCAACAAAATCATCCACAAATTGATCCTCCAAGCAAGTCACATAAGTGTAGAAGAGAAAGATATCCAAGTAGGGTGAAAATTTCAGACTTGTTCTCAGAAATGGTGAGGAATGAATGATGAAAAATGAAAATGAGATGGTCCTCTATTTATACTAGGCCATTTAAACCAATTTGTCCACTTTAAATTGTCAACAAAAAATCAAAAGAGGGACGACCCCCTTCATTTGCCTTTACATTTTTCAAAAATGAAAAATACATGAAATAAAACCCTCAAAAGGGTGACATCATGCTCTAGTAGGGTGATGTAGGGCTAGAGAATGTGACATCCAGCCTCAATAAGTGGAACGTTGGGCCTCCAAAGGCCATGTGTCATGATCCTATGTGCAAACATCACATGCCATGAGCCTCAACCTATCAAACCACCTCCAGAACCACATCATCCATTGAATCCTAGCCTCCAAGATGATGTCAAGGGTTAATGGGTGACGTCCTAGGCCTCCAAAGGCTACGTTTAAGTGGAAGAGGGGTGAAATATCATCCTCCAATGATGCCAAGGTGCCTCCAAAGGCAACATCCTCCACCATCAAGCTGCAATGCTCATCATCACATGTCTTCCATGTGTGGGGCATGTCATCCATCCTATGGGATTTCAAGACCCTATGAAGGTCCAAGTGGCATAGTTCCCTCGAGAATAACTTTCACCGGGTAAGGTCCCGCAAAGACAACAAGTACACCCTCCAAGTGTCAACAAGTCATATGAATCATCCAAAGTGAGCCACATTTAATACAATAACCACCCAAACAAGTGCATTAAATCCCCCTTTTCAATTTAAACCAATTCTCAAAGATCTTCTTAAATTTTCCAAATTTTGGTATGGGAGGGGTGTCATGGTGCCCTATTGGGTAGGCCAATTCCCAAGTCAAGGAATGTTTCACAATAAGGCCCTATCTAGACCATGTAATGAGTATGAGGTGGATTGGGTAAGGACTCTTGGGCATGGGGTTCTTGACATATCAAGGGTTCATATTGTCTAATTTATTGGTGCCTTTGTGGAGGGTGTGATACATCCTTGATTTACTCTTTGTTTGCAATGCAACCTTTTTCCAAGCCCTTTATTTTCCTTTTTATTAACTTTGAACATTGAATGCTATGTGCAATGGAAATAAAAGAGCAACACAATGCCACTTGAAGTTATAACACATTGGGTGCTATGTGCACTAGAAATAAAAGAACACTGCAAAGAACTCTCCCTTCAAGCGTGACACTTTCTTTTTATTTATTTTTACTTAAAAGTCATTTATTCCTCGAGAGAAGAATTTCATGGCTCTTAGGACTTTAGGGCGAACATTTATATATGATGTTAGATACAACACCTCTGGGCCTTTAGCCCCTTCTTCCCATGAAATTAGGTACAATCCCTTCTTCTTGTCAATGCATCCAAAAACCCAAAAATTGAGGAAACAGAGGAGAATAAGTGTGGAAAGTGGTGAGTATGAGTGAGGAATGGTACGGTGACCCTTGAAGGAAACTCCCCAATATAAACCCTTTTCATGAGGGTGACCAACTTACTAGGCCACGTCATTGTATTTTCTAAGATCTAGCACAGGGAGGATGGGGTTGCATCGGCTAGGGTTAGCATGATCGTGCCTACCTAACCCTGCATATTTCAGCTGTTTCTCTTTGAGCACATGCATAGATCACTGATTCCATAGCACGACTGAGCGAGAATAATGTACATAGAGGGGTGGGGGGTGCAAAACCCCTCATATTAGAATGTAGCTGTGAATGAGAAGGCCGGAGCCAGGGCTTGCAGACCGCCATTTGAGTTGTTGCCCCATCTCTGTGGGAAACTCCTATAGGAGGAGTAGAGTATGGGGACATACATGGAAATGAAAGCAGAAACGTCTCATCCAAAGGAATCTCGCACATGGGAATGAGGGGAATGCATCCCTCAAGCCACTAAGGCACCAATATATGTGATAAACTCCACGAGAGTTGAGGAACACACTGAGTTCATGAAAGAGCATGCCCTAATCAAAAAGTTTTTGGGGTTATGGTCCTCGAAAAGAAATCTAGCGCGTTGGATTAAAACCCGGTGGAACCCAAAGGGAGAATATGATATCTAAATCAGCTCAAAAGGGTTCTTCACAATCATATTTTACAACCAAGAAGACAAAGATCGAGTCTTTGAAAATGGACCATATTTTTTCAATTCTGCTGGAATGCATATTTGATTCTGGATGGATCGAGTCAACCCAGAAAAAGAGGATTTCTCCTTTCAACTAGTCTGGATCCGCCTCTACTCCCTTCCCTAGGAGTTCCAGCTTGAACAAATCTTAATGGGTATAGGGAATAACCTAGGCATATATGTGAAATCCTTAGAGGCAACAAAATAGAGGAGGTATACCTCATATGCTAGGATATGTGTTTATATGAACATTTCCAAGGCTTTGCCAGGCTTAGTCACCTTGGAATATCAAGATGAAGATTGGATCTAGACCATAGATTACGAACACATACCTTTCCACTGTCGAAAATGTCATGAGCATGGACATCTCTTTCAATACTTCCCCCTCAATGCCCTGATGCGACCACCAATGGAAAAAAAAATCAAAGGATGGCTTCATGCAAGTTGCACACTGTAGGAAACAACCATAAAAAAAACCCAGTCATGGGTTAGATAAGAAGACCCCGACCAACAACTCATTCGATATTTTAAATCACCTGCCAGATGCAGAAGAGGTGGAAAATCCCCACAATGAAGGCCATCAAAGCATTAACAAAGGCAAATCCAAGCAATCTCCCAACCTAGTTTTAGAGCAAATCACCACCCCCTACTCCCTTGACCAAGAGGAAGCAGGAAGAATCCCAGGGGTCGAGGGGGATTCAATTATGCAGATGGATGAGCATGATCTTGCTGACATAGATATGGGAAAACTGGAGGATGCTTTTAACAAGAAAAAATTACAATCTATCCCAGTCGAGCAAATAAGGAAAGTCCATAAAGTCTTTATAGATTCCAAAATAGGTGCAACTTCCAGATTAGGAATAAGATTAGATCCACGCCCAAATCCCAGATATACACCCAAATAAAGTAAGAGAATGGGAAGCAAATCAACTCAACAACTGATTAAAGAGGTAGGCCACTTCATGATTAACTCGTGACAGATACAACGTCCGACCGATGGATTCTTCTCACCCCCACCAAAATCCTCATGATGAAGATTGTTACATGGAATGTTAGAGGCCTAAATGGAAGATCCAAATAGAGGACTCTTCGAAACAACATAATGACAGATAATCCGTACATTCTCCTTCTATAGGAAACAAAACATGCTGGCGAAGCTGCAGAAGAAGTCTTTAGAAGTTGTTGGCGACACTGCCAATTCATCCTCAATGAATCCAAAGGTGCAACAAGAGGATTGGAAATACTCTGGAACCCCTCCATGATAATCATTGATCAATCATTCTCCACAACATACACAATTTCAGCACACTATCGTGCAATCGACTCCAACAAGGAGGGGATCATTACCAATGCTTATGGACCCCAAAATCACCAGGAAAAATACCTTTTTTTTTGCAGCCTCTCTTCCCTTGGTGGACTGATAGGAAAACAATACTGGATCATTGGAGGATACCTCAATATCATCCTCACATTGGAATAAAAAAGAGGAGGTACATGCCGAATGGATCATGACAGTGGTAAGCTCTGAAACCTTATTTATCATCTCAATCTAATTGATATAGAAACTAAGAATGTCACCTTCACATGGTCCAACAAACGATCTTGCTCCTAATAAATTGCTTGCAGGATGGATCATTTTATTGTATCCAAAACCCTAATGCTTGAGGGACCCTCGATAGAGGCAAACATCCTCCCAAAATCAGGTTCAGATCACTGGCCAATTCAGCTGTGGATTGACACAATTGCCACCCCCAAATACAAGTCTTTCTGATTTGAGAAATTCTGGCTAACCCATCCTGATTTCTCATAGGTCTCCCACACTTGGTAAGTGAATGTAGAGATCTCTCATGGTTCACAAATGTATATATTCCAACAAAGGCTAAATAACTTCAAACTACAACTTCGAAACTGGAATAAAAATGTATTTGGAAACACCTTCTAGGAAAAAATAACCATAGAGAAACTCCTGTAAGAAATCCAACAAGAAAACATTTTGTAGGGCCACTCAGATGAGCTAAGTCAGGAGGAAGATACACTTAAGCAACAACTTGAGGAAAGGAGAATACATGAGGAAATACTTTGGAAACATAAATCTAGAGTGCAATGGCTTAAAGAAGGGGAAAGGAATAGAAAATTCTTCCATCACTCCATGATTCACAAACGCCACATCAACCACATCAAAAGACTTGAATATGAACATAACAACTCAATCTTGGACCATGAAGGAATAGAGACTGAGCTGTTAAGATACTACAAAGAACTCTTATCAGAGCCGCCTATTGAAAAAACCCCGCCCATCAATAGAGTAACTCAACATATAACAACCCTTATCACGCCAGAACAAAACCAGGCCCTGATTAGAGAAATCATGTAGGAAGAGGTGGATTAGGCTATCAAGGAGATGCCCTTCGGAAAGGCACCATGACCAGATGATTTCACAACCGACTTCTTTCATTTTTGTTGGCCGATGATAAGAGAAGAGGTCTGGAAACTTATGGAGGAATCCAAAACCTCAGGGAAATTCCTCTCTGCTATCAATGCAACCTTCCTCACTCTCATTCCAAAGGAAGAACAAGTCACTCACCCGAAACAATTCCTGGCCATAGCACTATGTAATGTCATCTACAAAATCATTACTAAAGCCATAGCCCTATGACTCAAACCCATCCTCCCCTTCATCATCTCCAAAGAACAGTCAAGATATGTAGAGGGGCGTCAAATTTTGGATAGTTTCATCTTAGTCCATGAAGTGATACACTTGCTCAAAACTACTCACACTCCATGTATTCTCATCAAATTAGATCTCTACAAAGATTTTGATTGTCTTAGTTGGAATTATATGCACTCCCTTCTTGCTGCATTTGGCTTCAGCCAAGATTGGATCTGCTGGATTTCAAATCTCACTTCCTTTGCCTTTTTCTATATTCTGGTCAATGGAGTACCCTCACAACCCTTCTCTCCCTCCATAGGCATTCATCAAGGGGACCCTCTTTCCCCCTTTCTCTTTGTCATTATGGTAGAAGGCTTGGGGCGCTATATCAAAGCTTCTATAGAGGATGGATCTCTCCAAGGTCTACCTCTACATGGTCTGCAACCTGTTGCCTCTCACAACTAGTTTGTGGATGATACCTTGTTAATGAAATATCCTACCGCTCGGGAAGATAATAAACTCAAATACGTCCTCACCAATTTTTGTGAAGCCTCTGACACCACTTCCAATTTGAGTAAGTCCCAACTTTTCTTCTTTAACACTCCATCTGTTGTCCAACACCACATCTCTTGACTTTTGGGTATACCAATGAGCTCTCTTCCATCCAACTACCTTGGCATACCCCTCTACGAGGCCGTCACTCGGAATATTTCTTGGGACGCCCTACTTTCTTCCCTCTCAAACCACCTAAAGAAATGGACTTTTAGATCCCTCAACATTGCAACAAGACTGGTCCTCATTGAATTGATTTTTCAAGCTATCCCAACCAACCTTTTCTCATTTCTGGTTGCCCCGCATTTGGTCATTAAAACCATCCAAAATTTGCAGCGAAAATTCCTCTGGTACGGTCACGATCCTGGAAAAAGTGGGCGACGGTCAGCTGGGAAAAAGTCTGTAAGCCAAAATCCATTGGAGGACTTGGACTCAGGGACCCAGGTAAGTTAAACAACATAATGGGTGCTAAACTTTGGTGGCATTGGCTCAAGTACCCAAAAGAACTTTGGGCCAAGCTCTGGAAGCCAAAATACGCCTTGAACACCAATGAGGCACAACTCATCAGGTTCAATGATAAGATCCAAGGCTCTAATATATGGAATGCAGCCTAGCGTAATCGACCTCTCATACAAGAGCACAGATTTTGGGAGATTTGGTATGGTAAAAATGCTTTGTTTTAGACAGATTCTTAGCAACAACTACCTCATTTGCACTCCATGGACAACATGCGCCCCCTCAAGCATCATATGCCATAGATAGATCATCTCAAAGTAGCAGATCTTTGGCTCAATGTTACTCATCATCCACCTTGGAGAACCTGGAAAACTCTTCCTCATGACCTCCACATTCATGAAGACAACAACATGCAACCCCAATTCACCATTCCCTCCCAAAGGAAAATCAACATCAGAAATGGATTAAACATTCTCCGATGGGGACACTCCCCCCTGGGCACATTCACAATTAAAGAAGCCTACATCCTTCAAGAGAATTTCCATGCACAACCCAAAGAGAATATCTGGCATACTATATGGATGTTAAAATTGTGGTCGAAGCTCTCCACTTTCTTATGGCTCATGGTACAAAACCAAATCCTCACCTGGGACAATCTCCAGAAACGTGGATTTATTGGGCCCTCTATTTGTCATCTCTGCCAACAAAATGAAGAGTCAACATAGCATTTACTTAATCAATGCTCCATCAGTGGGGGGATCTGGGATCAAGCTTCTCATATCATGAGGAAAACCAACAGAGTAAGAGATAGTATCATAAAAACCATTGAGAACTGGGGAGAAACAACCTAGACTAATCCAATCTTGAACATGATATGGTAGTTGCTACCAGGATTCATTGTGTGGCACATTTGGAAAGAGAGAAATAGATGCATATTTCATTCCTAATGCTCCTCCCCTTCTCACATCTGGTCAAAGATTTTTGAAAATGTATAGGAAACCATTCACGCTCAATACTGGACCCAAGAAGACCTCTCTGACACTCCCCGAGAAGCCATCATTCTCTCAAACTGGAAGCTTAACTTACCAAGAATCTCATCCAACATTCCTCCCCGCCCCACTTCCCTAACACCCAGCCTCACTTCTTGGCAGTGCCCCACGACATGCTATGTTAAATTAAATCCCGGACTTTCAAGGTTTGGTGCTATCCTTCGAGACAGTACAGGGCATATCAAGTACATCTTAGCAGGGCACCTGGGCCATGACACTAATAATTTTGCAGAGAACTGGGACCTCATCAGGGGAATCCAACTATCCACTAGCCTAAATCTAAACCGTTTAATCATAGAGGGGGATTTTCAAGTATTCATCTCGCTTGCCACCAAAATCATCAATGGATCCGATCAGACCAAAGTGTCCCTAAGTTGGCGCTTGCTCCATCCCCTTGAAACCTTACGCACTCTTCTTCATCCTTCTCTCACACTCGTCCCTTCCCATGTGCGACAAGAGGCAAATAAGGTAGTTGATAAACTAGCTAATGAAGGTGTCTCTTCTCCAACATGGGATATCCTGATCAAGGCTCATTAATCCCCAACACCACCGTTGCTGCGATATTGTATAGAGTTTGCATCAAAGACTCTCCTCCCCCATATGGGGTGACATATGGACACCATGCAAACTTGGATGTTAATACCCCCAGCCACCAACCTCCCTCTCAATCCCTTCCGCATGCATAGCCTGCACTTGATGGAATCGATGGTGCGCCTATGTGGGAAGCTAAAGTTAATGCTGCTCTCAAAGCATGAGTTGGATTCTGCTAAGCCCAGTACAAAACATCTGCATGTTGTCAAATCGACCTTAATGGACCACTCGACTGCAAATATGAAAGTTAGCATTGGCAATTGTTTCATTATTTTGGTTTTTTTCCAAGTCCAGACTCATGTTTATCCCTCCCACTCTAGTTTTTATTCCTTTGGGCATCCTCTCCTCCTCCCATTTGCCTTCTCTACCCTAGTTTTACCATGCCTAGAGAAAGGGGAAATCCCAAGAGAGGACCAACCTACTGCATCTTTGCTGCTCGACACCGTTGTTGTGGACCTTCCACTAAACCAGTTCCACCCCATATTTCTCAAGACCATCCCGTTGGCCCTCCTCTGAACATTTCATCGGGCTCTGCCCAAAATAGATTGGATGAAAACTAGCCATGGATTATGTGGAGGAAGAGGTCCCTCATGATCCTCCTCTCGAACTTACAAACTGTTTCCTCTTCTTTGCCTATGATATTTTAACTTTTCCCCTCACTTCTAGTCATCATTCCTTGAAGGGCGACTTTACTCTAGATTTGGGTAGCTGTCCCGTCGAGGAAGAAATTCCTACAATGAAGAAGGAAGAAGCGTCTCCACCCGTTGGCGATTTTCAACCACCAACAACATTAGCCTTGGCTTCGCCCAACACATGGAGCTTCTCAGAGGAGCATTTGCAATTAAATTTCGAAATGAGACGGGATGTCGCAGAGCAGCTTCACCGCTAGACTATCCTCTCTCGACGCCTAGATGTTCTATTCGACGTCTTATCAAGCGATCCAGTCAAGAATAGGTGTGCAACATGCTGCTAAACCTATGTGTTTTCTCCACGACCTACCAATGGTGATGACAATTCAGATTCACCTATAATCTAATTTATTTTACTGTAATTTTGGTTTTGTTCATAACAACCATGGTTGTAGCTAGAATGTTGTGTACTATAGAAAGTCCTTTATGTACTAGACTTCAACAAACATTTGACGGAGCGCAACCTCTTATGGTTTCCATATGTATGGTAGAACATGTGGCTAATTTCTCCATGCATAATGTTATGATGATCATCTAAGGAAATACAAAAAACTTACTAGGCCATGTCAACCACCAAGGTGAAATTAGGGAAAAGATATAATTTCCAAGCAAACGTTCCATAATCAATAAAGGACTCTTTCCAACATGCTTAAATGCTTCAAATATTAAAGTGACACTTACCACGAGACTAGAATTGTTACCACATGAAGAAATATCTAGTGTCTTATGGGGGCCAAATCGGTGTAGTGGACGTTGCTCTGTTGCCGGTTGCCGGTGATGAGTGGTATTGTAATCATGAAAATGAGGGGCTCTAGCTACTCAATGTGGGATATGCTAGTCAATATGACTCTCAACACTTCGTGTCTGCTACCTTCGGGCCTCGAGACATCATCCCCTTAGTTACGCCTAGGCACGAGGGGTAACGAGATGCTTATGCTGTCAAAATTCTAAGACCGATCTTCGAAATAAATACCTAGACAAAACATTTATAACTGAGGACAAAATCAATATATAAATTTATATATGGATAACACATGATATAATTTTACATTTATTCTTGGTGAATCAAATGGTATTGAGAATATGATTATTTATGATTCATTAAACATGTATCTTCTAGAATTTGTATCATGTATATACATTTAAGCCACAAAATCAATTTTCCATATCACTTGAAGATTTCCTTAAAAATCCATTAGGCTAAATGACACTAAAATTAAACTAAATCCCACATGATACAGAACAAAATAAATTTATGAAGATAAAAGCGTTTATGACTTGATGCCAAAATCAAATTATAAAGTTATTGTTCCACATGGTGCTCCTATGTGACTCAATCTCCAATATCTACATAGAGGCACACCGACATTACACAATCGACTCTAATTTCTCTAGTAAACCCACATTTTGAGAGATAACCATCCTATGAAATTTTAAGGTCCTTTGGTTCAAATTTGCAATTCTATTGGGTTGAGGTCCAAGCCTTTCATGTGTATGACTTAGTGAACTTTAACGTTGAATATTTTAGTTCGTGCAAAAATCCCACAACATTCAGTTTCAAGTGATATATTAACTTTTCCTGCAAGGTAGGTTTGTAACCTATGAGGGATCACTCTTACAAAATAACCCTATAAATGGTTTATCGCCATTTATGGACCCTAGAAAAACTCAATTAGCTTAACACACTACTTGAGAGTCAATGTTGCGATCAATGCAGGATTCCATTAGCTAGAATGGGAAGGGCGGGGTAAAAGGTGGGGACAAGCTTGGATTCCAGTTCCAATTTCAAATTTATTACGAGAACTGGACTGAACTCTTAACATCCTTAAGACAAACCACCTTCGAGCTTTTCATATTAATTATTTGTCCCATCCGAGTGATTGGTAGGTGGAACCCTTCTCTTAGCGTCCTTAATGTCCCAATCTCCAAGTGAGATGGATGGAACATTATCCAGAATGAAGGAATGAGACAGGATTGAGTCAATTCAAATGGGAGTCCTTCCCACCGCTCTGAAAGAGCCACGACCAAAGGGAGGAACTTTTAGTTGCTCGATCGACAATAGATAGGGAGATCGAGGAAATAAGCCAATATATTTCGATCTACCAAAAAATTGGTTGGTATTAGGAGAGGTGGGATTCGATTCGATTCCTATCACTTTGGCTGGATTATTCATAACTACATATTGAAAATATAGATGTGGTGATAGATTGGTATTTTCCCCGTAAGAACCGTACATGCGAGTATCTCCGCATGTGGCTCACAACTTTTTTTTGACTGAAAAGGTAGGTGGATGGCCATTGGTGAAATGTACGCAATCCTCAGGGATATGTCCAATTCTCTTATACATGTCTTTTCCATTAGTGGATTTACGGATTCCAAAAAAATACCAAAACTAAGAGGAGGACAACCTAGAAACTAGTTCGACCTCTATCTTTCATTCTAGCACTGCGTGGAATGAACACCCTATCAATCAAATGGCATCAAATCATCGAGTATAATAATCAAACCCAGAACAAATGATTGGTCATAACCAGGGCACACTATCATACATAACACATCTCCTCCAAGAGACACTCCTGATCTCACATGCTTTGGCTACACCTGCAAAATAAAAATACTTTCACAACATTGAATTGCATTAAAAAATTAAAAAACAAAGTTAGAACATACAAGAAATACAAGTTATAGGAAATGAATGAACGTGAAATTGACATGGTACAATCAATATGCAGGGACTCAGATTGCAACTTCAACTTCCTATGTTTAGCCAAAGAACCTACGTACACCTTTGCTAAAGTCTTGGTGGGAATTAGAGAGACCAACTTTCTCATCATAAACAATGACTTCTGCACATTCAAATATTCTCCCAAGAATCCTTTCCATTCATTATGCAAACCTAGTCTCTGTAAATTAACATATAATAAATTTCAACACTCTTTAATCCATGGCAGGGATATAATTGTTCCTTACAAAAAGTGTAAATGAAACATTGAAAAAAGAGAGATATTATTATATTATTTGTATATTGTATTTGTGCTCATGTCAAGGCTGTATTTTGGCAAATTCCATGGCAATCCATTAGGCACCTTCAAGTTTCAGTCGTCTCCTGCGATGCCGTCAAAATATAATCTCAAAATTCCAATTTCTGAAAGAAAAATAAATAATTATGCAAGAGAACTTTACATCCCTAAGTACTCAACTTGTTTTCCAAGTAAAATAAACTTGTAAATCCCTTTGTCAAGACTGTGCGAATGGGAAACAAAAAGCAGTGCAAGAAATTCATGGTGGAAAACCTGGAAGAAATTTTGAGAGATCCGTGTTTTTCCTTCAAGGAGATCAGTTTCCATCAACACACAACCAATGATATATAGAATAGGATGGGCCTTCTATCTCCGATATGGTGTTTTACAGGGGTTTTGAGCGTGTCTTTGGATCCTCTATAGAGCCCAGCATGCACAACAATCCTATCTTCCTCCTTCCTACTCATATTTAGACATAGTGTGTCGTCAGAGTCTATGCATGAAACTCCATGGGAGGAAGCCACAGATCAGTCGTGCACTGCATATATAAATGAATAGGGATTGAAATCAATTCTGGAAACAAAGGGTCGACTGAGATGAACAAGAAGCCTGAAATCCATCGTTTGGAGTTAGTGAAGGATAAGACATGTGGAAAGAAATGATTCGTTGATTGTCGATGAACAAATGGCAAGCTCTGATATGCTTTGGATAGATGATGAAGCCTTCGGAGGAACCTCCCCTTAAAAAACACCTTTGGTGTAATTAAGTAAATATGATCCAAATAAAATAACATACAACAATATAAATGAATGTAAATTATTAAAATTATTAAACAAATGAGCAACGTACTAGTCCACAATAAAACTAAATTAAAGTTGATCTAATCAAAATGATGATCAATTATGATTATGCAGGCATGGAGATCATGAAAAGGAGGAAATATTATTTGGATGATTGACCCAACAATGGTTGAAATGAGTGATAATGGGAAAGCATGGAGATGCACACATTTATGTGGGTATTTTGTGTACACAAGCCAACTCGTCGCTTCGTCCATTGATTTCTACAATTGATTTGATGCTTTAAAATCATTTGGTTATGTTACCCGTTCCCACAAAGCATTTTTTTTACATGAGTTTTGTTTATGACAACACCATTTATGCCTCTAGGTTGTCATGGTCCTTTGAATTATCTACTTTAGCTCATGACTTGCTTCAACTTATGACATTCCTTTGGCTCCTCCATCTTGCTTCCATTACTAATTTGGTACCCCGGTAATCTAATTCGACGGTCCCATAACTTTTGGTACCAAATTTGGCACATATCTTCCACATTGAAGTTATGTATAACAAGGCAAAGTGTAGGATATATGTAAACTCAGTATGAGCTAAGGGTTTGAGATGATGGGCCATATTAAGTATGGGTAACATGCTGTTTGTTTTAATTATTGGTTTTTATCTAATTGGTGGGTGTTTTTTTTAAATACGAATCTATGTTGGTTATTTATTTCTTTGTTGAATTTTGTAAAATTGAAGAATATGAATGTCCTAAAATAAAAAAAAATTCATATTTATTATTATTGTTATTTTATATTATAAATATTTTTAGGCCATAAGGCATTTCATTGTGGAGTCTATGTGCTCCATGGGATAATTTTTGGACCCTAACCATTGATCTTGTTAGATGATCGTTGGAGGTTTGTCCACCATCCATCTTTGATGTTATATCACTGCTCTATTTTTTATTTCATGTGTCAGTTTATCCATTGTCCATGTGTCAGGGGTTTGAGTGAAAGTATCTGTGTATGTTCTCTTCAGTTGTTCATGTTTTATTCCTCAACAATGGTGCATTGCAGAGAATACATAAACCCATCACATTTTCATGTGTTTGACTTCCATGAGATTCTTTGTTTTGTCGATAATCATGATCCGAATGCAATGATTTTTTTAAGGTGGCAAGGCTCTTTGAGGTCGACATCAAAGGAGATATCCTCTTCTTCGCATTCTTCTCAACTAAGACATGACACAAGTTTTGTCTCGATTGGCACCATATAAACTTGATCATGAAACCATCATGTTTAAATCTCCCTCAATAGTCTTAATCCCACTGATATGTAGTAGCACACTCACATGTAAATAGGTCAACAACTTGCAATTTTTCATTTTCATAGGTTTCAAATGGACCTTCTTAAAACCCAATACTTGGTATCATTTGATTTGTACATCTATATATAGACAATTCTTATTTTTGTGTCTATTTGAAGCTAGCATTAATACCTTTTTTTCACCATCAATTCTCTTTGCAAGTTCATGCCACACTCTCTTTGGTTCTGTGTTCCAAGCACCTCCCTCTCTTTGCCTAGTTGGAAGAAAATGCCTCTATCCCGTTATTCACTTGGCATTTCTTCGTTGAATTTTTAATTCAAATAATTGTATACTCTCAAATACAATCCACTAACCCCAATCACTAATACCAAAACAACATTAAGCATGTTTTCTTATTATTAATATTGCTCTAATTTTCCATATCTGCAATTTATTCCCAATCAAATTGAAGGGAATTGAATTTCTCGCATGATTCATGCTAAACCAACCTCCTCCTCCATATTAGATGTATTCTGTAACGGTTTAACTAAAGATCATCAAGAAATCTATTAATCCTTCGATGTTCTCATAAAAGAAATAAACATGCTCCTTTTAGATTTTTATTAAACTTGGCTTATCTCCCTCTCTAAATTCTTCCATGACTCTTCTACCCGCAGTAAAACAAATTCCCATGCTATCCTATGGTAAAATTTGTGTGGTTTCCCCTTGTGGGGTAGATTTTTCTTCCTTGCATACCAGGAGGAGAAAGATAAAGAATAGGTTTGGAACAACTCCTAGCCAAAAAATGAAAGATTTGGAGCCGAGACAATGTTCATTGAGTCAAATATTGAGTTTGACATTTCTTGTATATGGGGAAAAAACCTTGACATGCAATTGCATTTTAATTTTTTTAAGCGTGTTAAATGTAAGTTTATTCATTGGGGAAACAAATTGAGAGTGCATTCATTGCATTTGCTAAGGTTCAATGGTGGATTTGAGCAAATTTGAGCAAATTTGAGCAAATCATTTAGTAGAGATTTCGTAGGGATTTGAGCTTTGTTTTAACCTACATCAATAAACTTTTAATCAAATTCAAGTAATCCTTTTTTGTTTTTTGACCATGGAAATAGAGGTTAAAACATGCAAAGTAGTGATGAATTTAACACTTTTCACCATATTGACAACAACTTTCTAGCACATCCAAAGATTTTCCACAGTTTCTAGGACACGGTGTTGGTGTCGATGTCAATGCCTCCTTGTTAGGATTTCTTCACAATCCTTATCGCTATCTTACTATATGTAGGCATTGCCTCTTTCTGCTTGGAGGAAGGTCGTTTACTGCCGTCTAGGGTGAAGAGTGCATTGGATAGTTCTTGAGCCTCCTACAAAGACCAGAGTTTCTACTCTTCAATGGTCATTGCAATTTTTTTATTGTGTTGTATCTTGTCATAGCAGTTTCCTTCCCTTTTTAATGTAGGGTGGCATGGAAAGAGGTAAAAGAACTTGAAGAAATAAGCTCTTGAAGGCTGCGAACTCAAACTTATTTCCAACTAAGGGTCACATCTCATAGAGGTAATCTAAATCAAAATTCAAAATAGTTGATTGTTTTAGGCTATCATGTAGTTTGTAACACAATTATCTTCAATATGGAATATGTCCTTTTGTTGTTCAATACAACTGTGCTTTTTTTTTTTTTTTATAATTAAGATATTCCATTTAGGTTGAACAACTGTGTTTTATTTTTATTTTTTATGATTACGATATTCCATTTATGTTGTTGGTTTAGATGTATTTGTTTTAACATTGATGTTATCTAAATATTTGCATATTACTTTCATTCAATTATCTATAGGGGACAAAATATCTTTGGATTATGCTTGTGTATATTTGATTTACTTCATTTAGGCTTTGAAGTGGAGAGCTTTAGAAATAGGCATTCAAGTTGTTTTTTTTAAGCAAGTGTGTGCTCTTTAAAAATATTTTTATTGGTAGTGTACACATCTTTCCCTCACAAGAAGACTAAAATAAAGCAATGTACTTTTTTTTCCCAATAGAAAATTCGCTCGAAATTATATATTAGAGAATAATTTCATTTACATCTGTAGGATCATTTCAAAAATAGTTCTCAATTGATCCATCAGTATAACAACTTCCCCAGCCAACAAAGCTAAAAACTCATGTTCCAAAAGACACCAATCCACAAGGGATATCTACACAAAAAATAAAAAAAAAGGCCTAAAACAAAAAAGTTCATCTCCACGATAGACACCTGGGCTATGAACCCTAGATAAAAAAAAACTGCAATAAATAAAGAAAACCCCCACAGTCTTCAGAAGAGATTTAGATGAAATAGTGGGCCTGTCATCCCTTCATCCACAGTGTAGTAGGTTAATTTGCCTTTTTGATCCAGCAGGCCTTGTTTGGAAAGGCGATCTGCTTCCTTCTTGAAGTCCCTGAAAATATGGTGGAAGCTAATTTCTTGGAAATTTGTGGTCATTACCTTGGTTCTGCGCTTCCATCCTTCAATATCAATAGCCTGTAAATTGGCTTTTTGATTCAGCCAATCTATTATCACCTTGGAGTCCCCCATCGCCTGTATCTTTGTGATATTCCAAAGTTTTGCAAGATTTAGAGTTACCCAGGCCCCCAACAATTCAGCTTTAGTATTTGTACCGATCCCACAGTTGATATGCTATTTGAAAACATTCAAATCTGGAAATTTTATAACACCTCTAGCTCCGCAAATCGCTCCACTTCTGATAGAAGCCTCGTCAAAGAATGCTATAGTGTAACCCTCAAGCCGAGTAATCAGACTCCATCTCAAAGTGTTCAATTTATGTGTATGTGAGTGGAAGTTGAGCACTCCAATAGTCTTACGATCCACTGCCCAATCCGAAGGCTTTCTCTCCTAAAAAATCACTTGGTTCCTCTCAAGCTAGATAAACTAACATGTGAGCACATCCAGATTATTGGAGACCGTCTTATCTATCACCCAGGAGGCAATGCAATAATTAAAAGTGTTCCCAGTCCACTGTTTTTTGACTTTAAGGACAAAATACGTTCCGGCCCAAACAGTCTGAGTAAAGGAGCAGTGCATAAACAGATGGCCAATGTCTTCATTCTTGTTTTTTCATAGAGGACATATACCAGGTCCTTGCCATCCTTTTTTTTGTAAAAATTCCCAGGTTAATATCCTATTTTCGGCCACCATCCAAATAAAAAGTTTAATCTTCAGTTGAATGTTCCATTTCCATAAATTAACTTTCTAACCGCTCCATATCGGGAAGTCCTGGGTAGAGATAAGAGCAAGATAAATATTTTTAATTGTTAAGTTCCCTGTGGCATCTCCTCTCGTCCATATGAGAGTATCTTCTGTATCCTGTAGCGATACACCCACTCCATTTAACTCATTACAATAGGTGTCCCATTCAGACGCTAGATTTCCTGTCAAACCTAGCTCGACATTGCCAATCCAAGACTTAGATAAAGTAATGGGATTATGTGAAGCTGTAGCTAGAGATAAGACTGAAATTTTTCTTAGATTCAAGATAGTGATTAACTCATTCGAGAGAAAATATTTTTCTCCTAAACCAAGAATCCTATCTCTGCCAATATTTATGAGGTGACCATAGCCTGGCAACCAACTAAGCCAGTGAATTATGACATGGACAAATCAAACTAGGCTAGTCCAAATTCTAGATGCTGAGCTGATCTTATGTGTAGCCAACCAATATCAGTTTATAACTGTGGTATTTGGTAAGTATTTGTCCCTTAAAACCTTCTGCAAGATGTCCACCTGTGTAAGAACCCACCAAAGCGTGTTCACAGTCAGAGCCGTGTTGAACAGAGAAAGATTCTTGAGACCCCATCCTCCATTCTTTTTTGGTCTAGAGAGTATATCCCATCTACACAGATTGAATGTCTGAGTATCCTTGTGACCATTCCAAAGAAAATTGAACATCACTTTTATGATCTTTGATAGAACTGATAAGGCAATGTTCTTGATATTGCATCATGAGGTGGCAGTGATGGATTATGTTTTTCCCAATATACCCTATAGTCCTTTATTGGTTTCTAATAACATGATTTGTTAGCTATTCAAATTGAACAATGGCTTAATGGTAGCTTAATGAATTTTGTGGAAACTCCCTAAGAAAGATTTGGAAGGGTGGGAAATATCAATCTTTTTTAACCAAGTTTTTATTTAAGAATATGCAGAAATGGTAAGTCTCTTGGTTGTTGAGTGAGGTCATTGAATTTCTATTTTTCTTGGTAGTGTATGAATTGATATTGTTGCGTAAATGCTTGCAATATTGAATTTAGATTAATTGGGGCTTTTGGGGTTTAGATTGACCTTGTATAATGCCCCGTACTTTCAAATTAAGTAATAAATAATAAATAGATAATAATAAATTAAAGTAAACATAATATTAATATATAAATAAATGATAAAATAAGTAAGAAATTATAATAAAAGAAAAAGATAACAAAATAAGAGAAATTACTAAAAATGGATCAAAGAAAAGCTAAATTAAGAAAAGGTTAAAATATGTATTAATAATTACTTAGCCCCAAGGGTTAGCTCAAGTGGTTATGAGCCAGACGTGAAGCTATCCCCAGTAGAGGAGGTCACAGATTCGAATCTCTTGTTCCCCCTTGGGGTTAGGCCTGCCATGGACACTAGGGCTTGCGATTTACCCCATTTACCATCCACAAAGTGGGGAAGTACTCAAGGTTTCCTGTGAGATATTAGCTCAGAAAAAAAATGTATTAATAATTACTTATCTCGATGGGTTAACTCAAGTGGTTGAGTGCCGTTGTTTGCTCAAATGAGGTTCCAGGGTCGAATCCCTGGCTAGGATCCTGTTTAGGGCCTCACTTGATGTCCCCACCGGGTTAGGCCCATAATCACGCTGAATAGTTTTGTTAGGAACCAAATATCAATATAGCATAGAAAAACCTCAGAAAAAGTACTCAACG
>CBVK0100286130.1:0-23370 GCA_900067695.1 Picea abies | reverse complement strand
TCAAATTCCTAGAGAAACACATTTAATAGGTTTGAAACCCATATACAAAGATTTAATATCAGCATATGGTTTGGAACATTGCTAAGTTTCACATAGTTTGAACTCTTGTGGTGATTAATTAGTGAACTATATAATAAAATATTGAAACATTAGAATGTATTAAAATTTTATACATGCAAGCAACATGAAAATACACTATTCAATGTTCCAAAATTGAAATTGTTTTAGCTCATACTTGTGATATATTGTTCATTTTAAAACAAGTGTTAAAGTATCAGATCTCAAATTCCTAGAGAAACACATTTAATATGTTTAAAACCCATATACAAAGATTCAATATTATCATTTCTCCATGGATTGGAACATTGCTAAGTTTCACATAGTTTGAACTCTTGTGGCGATTAATTAGTGAGCTATATAATAAAAGATTGAAACATTGTCTATGTATTACAATTTAAAGAGAAGAAATATAAAATATGAACATTGCTAAGTTTCACATAGTTTGAACTCTTGTGGTGATTAATTAGCGAGCTATATAATAAAAGATTGAAACATTATCTATGTATTACAATTTAAAGAGAAGAAATATGAAATATGTGGCATGGTCCAAGTGCATATTATCATATATAGTATAGTTATGTTAATAACAAAAATATTGTTGTGCTAAAATGTTAAGGGATCCAAATTTAATCACTAGTGTTAAAGTAAATGAAGAAACCACGACCTTTTCTTATTGAGTAGAGATTTATTATTCTTTTATGTTAATCTTTTGTATGAACTAATCTTCTTTATCAACCACCAACCTATTTGTCCCCCCACCTTTTTTGTCGTTGTAGGTAGGTCGAGCTCTAACACTAGTAATTGAAGAAAAATAAAATCCTATTAGTTTTAGCATAGTATGTTAGTGTTACATCAAGTACAACACCTTTCACAATGATTAATCTCTGCCCTCACCACCAATGTGTTTTTTGTTATCTATCACCACTATACACATGGATGTAAGACACACAATTCAATCAAGATTAAATGTATGTATGTGTAGACCTAAGGTTACTACAAATGGACAAGGCATCAATCTCAGGAGATGCCATAGAGAATCTGAAGAAACCTCAAAGGTACACAAAGGATTTACAAGCTTCCAATAAACTTGCAGAGAAAAAAATGAAGAGGACTTAAAATTGTAGTCAAATTCATTTATATTTTGAATTTATGGGGATGTAAATTGTGTAGGTTGGATATCCAATTTGGGTAAAATCAACTAGGGACTTTGCAAGGATTGAACATAAATGTGGTTAATCTCAATAAGATCCATGGGTTCTAAAGTGTAGTCTTGGTCTTGCATTTTCTTCCTAAGACTATTTAGCATGTTCTACATCTCCCTCACATGTTTGATTTCATTGTTCACAAGGATGTCCTATCATGCTTCATGCCTACAACATAGATTTCATAAAAGTGTAACAAGAGGAAGACTTATTATTTTAAAAGACCAACAAATGATTTTTAGAGAATAATCAATGGTGTTACCTATTATTCAAAGATATCTGAAAGGATATAGTGTTAAATTTATTTGGAATGAGATTGTGTATTGTGTTATATTTATGTAGTGGTTGATATCCAAGCTACAACAAGTTTATAGAGAAATGATAAAGGAGATAAAGAGAGATCATTGGGTGAGATTTATATCTACAAATTCGTTGTTGATAGAGTACGATTTTCATGTTTTATTTCTAAAATTTCATCTAAACATGGTGGGTTGATTAATTATTTAAGAAGGTGATGTGATAATGGTGATTATCATATCCAATCAAGGACATACCTCTATCATTGCCTCTAAAGTCTATAGTAGTAGACAACTAGTGCGAATGATTCTTTTAGAGTCGACCTTACAGAAAAGGAGTTGCTTGCTTTACTAACAGCCTGAAGAGTATAACTATTTGTGTGCATATCGTTTCTTTGGTTTTCATTGCAGAATGAAAGACATTGGTTCATAGTACACAAAGAAATGAATTGGTCTATGCTCCCCCAGTCAGTGCCACTACATCATTTAGCTAATTATTTTGGAGAATGGTTGAGTGAATGAGAAATAAAATCCAACAAACCTAAGAAGCTTTGTTTTCTTCAAAATTCATGGGAAACCATGATTGCAAGATTACAAAAGCTTGTTCAAGGATTAAAACATTTTCTAAGAAATTGAATAATGTAGTAGGGTGGGTACCATTTGACACATGTGGAGTGCATGCATGCAACATGAGTAACAAACACATGTGGAGTGCATGCATGCAACATGAGTAACAATGCATCTGATAAAAACTGTTTTTGTAAGTTCCTATATGTGCATTCCAAAAATGTGTATTGGTTGAACAATCCTTCTTAATTGACCTACTTTGAAATTGGAGGTGTACTTGTTGTGCATTTACATTTATAGCATTCCATGAATTGGTTGTATTAATTTATGTCTCTTAATACACATGTTGTTATTTCAATGAAGAAAAGGGTATAATCTGTTAGACACATTTAAATTTGAACGTTAGGTAACGTTAAGAAATTCATAAAATTGATTCGAGGTATTTCAAACATTTATTATTTTTGTTCCTATGTAGCATAATCTTGCATTGATTATGTGACTACACTTGCTTTGGCGAGTTCAAGCTTTAGCCTACAACCCTCTCGTTAGGACCATTGCCTTCTCGGAAGCAAAACTGACTTACAGGTGAATGTTTTGAAATGATTTTGGGTAGTGTTAACCATTTTGTTTTTTTTTTTTAAATTAAAAATTTTGTCTACTTGAAAATCATATGATCACTCCACTAAGAAGAAATTGGATTTCTACAAAAAGTTTCACAGATTTGAGAGACATGCGTGCCAAAATGGAGACACGAGGCAAAAAAAAGAGTTGTTATAATATGTGTATGCGTGAAGAACGATCGATGTAAGATGATCACTAGTTTTCAAAATTTAAGGGTACCACATAGATTGTTTCATGTTCAGCATTGTGCAATGTTCATGAATCGTGAGTTGAGCATTACCAGATACTACTCATAACTATTCTCGGTCACGTTATTTTTTCTCTGTTAGTTATAATGTTGGGATTAGGCGGTCTGCAACACAGAAGTCGATCAACTAGAGAAAAAAGAGTAGATAAACACATCATACAACGCACGTCACAACAAAGAAAAATTTGAGGGCAATAGTATTATTTTATTTCTCATCTTAGCTCATACTCGTGATATTCAATGTTCCACTACATCGTTTACAACAACACTCTCCTTTTCCCCTTTCCTAAACCTAAGGTGATAGCATGAATAACCATAGTCTGTAAAGGATACAACATTAAGGCTAACCCAATTCTCTTAAACTGCCATTGAAAATTGAGGAGCTAAAGGGTCTTGAAAAACAACATTTTCATTCTTGTCTTCTTTCTCGTCTATTCCATCATTTCCTTTAGACCCTTTCTTATACTTTTTAGCAAAATCCTGCTTAAGAACACCCAGTGGAGGCCTTTATCCATCGACATGTTTAAGGGATGTTCCTTATCTACTATCAAAACTTCAGGGGAAGGTGAAAACCACTTGCTCGAAACTTAAAAATGTTGACCTTTGAACTATAAACTGTCATTGATATTCCACTAGAATAGTTCGTCACAACATATCTAATAAATACTGAAATATTAACTATTAAGGTTAATTTCCTTTAGATCTCCATAATATTTAGTTACTAATAAAATAGTTAAAACAGAAAAATAGAGAACAATAAAACACATTCACACCATCCACAAATAAACACAAGATATGACCCGGGAAACCCAATACAAGAGAAATCCAGTTAGAAGGTGAGTCTAATCTGCTCTCTATGGAGTTTCCTTTGACCTGTGGCATGTATGGCTGCTATAGAATCTCTCCTCCTCTGTTATGCTCCCAGAATACCACTCTTATATGTTTTTATCATCTATGGAACAAGATACAATGCAAAAGAATGGAACCCCCTCTCCTCTTAGCGGCCCGATATTTAACATAGCCTGATAGCCATCTAGGGATAGGTTTTTGACTTCCTCAACCTTCAATTGTGATAAGGTTTTGGGCCTTCTAGAATGTTCTTAGAAAATCCACTACATGATTAGCCCCACATGTCTAAGTAATGGAGACTGGTGTGGCATACACTCACACCATCATGGTGATCAATATGGTAGGTCAACTTGCGGGAGGCATAACTTTCTCATACGAACTCTGATTGACGAATGGTCTACACCGTTGGAAAGTTATTGACGTTTAGAATTTAGAATCTTCCCCCACAATAAGGATTGGACCAAAAAAGGTCGTTTTATGCCTCAAAATGGATTGTGAATATTTTTTACTGTTTTTTGGACCCAAATTTCCAAATTTGGACCAGCCGTTGAAATGGCCCTGCAAGTTGATTCCTCCAATTTTTCCACCGAAAAAGTAGTGAGATAGATTAAAAATAATATAATGATCCAATCCGGAGCATTAAGGCTAACCCTATTCTACTAAACCTCCATTGAAAATTGAGGAGCTAAAGGGTCTTGGAAAATAACATTTTCATACACTTGTCTTCTTCCTTGTCTATTCCATCATTTCCTTTAGGCCCTTTCTTAAATTTTTTAGCAAAATCCTCCTTAAGAACACCTAGTGAAGACCATTGATCCATTGACACATTTAAGGGATGTTCCTTATCTACTATCAAAACTTCAGGGGAAGATGAAAACTACTTGCTCAAAACTTAAGCATTTTGACCTTGGGTTTGGATTTGCATTAGATCTTCTAATGCTTGAGCTCTAATAGAGGCCTTTGGGTAATCACGACCATTGAAGCCTATCGACCTCAAGAGGCCTTCCTCCCATGACATCTCTTCTCAACTAATAATTCAAGAGTTCCCAAAGACCCCACCTTCCATCTTCCTTTTCATTAAACCACCATTCATCTTTGATTTATGTCCTAAATCCTCATATTTTTGGATGTTAGAAACCTCTTCAAACATAGACTCTAGGTTGTTTCCTCTTCCATTTTCTTTTAGAGAATTTTAATTTGCATTCTTCAACTAAATGGCCATAAGTATGGAATCAAGAATAGTGGAATGGGATATTCACATTGTCCAATGTTTGGGAATAATTCCATTTGACAAGTTTAATTTCAATGGCCTTTGGGAGGCCCTCCCTTAATTCAAAATCCACCAATATTTGGTACATTGCCCTCATCGAGGTCATTTTGTAGTAGTCATGACTTCCAAAAAGGACCCAATGTTGTCAAGTATCTCCCTTATAACTTTCAAGGACTAGAACTCAAGAGGAAAACTTGGAAATTTCACCCATATTGGTTGAGAGGAAGAAATATTTGATCTTGGGTCAAAACAAGGTGTCCATTTGTCCAAATATAAAGGTGAAGGTACCGAAAAGAATCACAAATTTTGAACCTTCTATACATCATCTCCATATTTGAATATAAATTCCAACAACCCTTTGACCAAAATGTTAAACTCTGGCAAGTATCCAGGGAAGGGTTTCCAAGCCCTAGATATCCATTTTCCAAGAGACTTCTTGGAATCTTTCTCCCAAAGAAACGACATGTTAAAGCTAGACGTTTCATTTCCAAGACCCACTGCAGGAGGATATCCTCTCCCAAAACTAATTTTACTATCTTCTTAAGATTAAAGCACTGACATTTCTTATTCACATGCTTTAACTTCACCATTTCTACCTTTGAAACAAATTCCTTCCTCAAGTCCTTTGCACACATGACAATATCTAGAATCTTTAATCCTCTACCAATAAACCCTTGATCATTCCCCAACAGATCAACCCCCTTGAATCCTCTTGATTTCTACTGTTACACCACACAAAATTCTCCTCTAGAGCCTAAAACCTTGAATCAAAGGTAGTAAAAGGTTGATCTTTTATTATTGAATTGTGTCCCCTTGAGGATGTCATGAAAGGAACTAAAAGGAAAAGAACGAAACTCACGAGCACCTTTCCCAAGTGTCTGTCTTAATCTATACATCAAAGAGGGGCATTTACTACTAACCAACAAGATTCGTCAATACTAACTTCTCGTACTAGTACATAGTGTTTTTCACCTTGAAGGAATAACCCAAAGATTGTGAGGGTTTTGTAAATCAAAACCATTGTTAGCTACCAAGGGTTAAAAACCTCTAGCTATTAGGCCTTTCCCACCACTTATCAAAATACCAAAAGAGAAAATGTATAAACCCTAGTAAGGATAGGGATGTGCAAAATAATTAAACAATTCCTCTTGAAACTCCATCAAAGCTCCCTCTTCTCTATGTATGTATCCCTTTTTAATTATTATTATTACTACAATCTCAATATTATATATCTTTAATATTTTCTAATTATAAAAGTTTTTGTAATCAATTCTTTTTTTTTTTTGGGACCTTCTACCTTAAAGATGTGTATAGAAAAGTAAAATGTATGATTCATTTAGAAGAGATTTTTGGGGATTTTTTTAAATGTATGATTCAATTTAAAGAGATTTTAGGGGATTTTTTTTCTGTTTAATTTTGCTCAAAATCTGGTGAAAAAGTGTTGGATATGTAGATTTGAGTGGCTAAATCTGTATAATATGAGTGTGACAAGGGTTTTTCAATACCCTGAATTCATTTATGCATTCAAAAATGCAATTTAAACAACATAAAGATTTTTCAATAAACTTAATCCATTTATACATTTAGAAATAACAGAAAATTACAATTTCATCTAAATTTATGTTACTGTATTACAACTAAAAAAAATGTTTATTTAAAAAAATAATTTAAACAACATAAAGATTATTCAATAAGCTTAATCCATTTCTACATTTAGAAATAACAGAAAATTACAATTTCATCTAAATTTTTGTTACTATATTACAACTAAAAAAATGTTCATTTAAAAAACAGGAACTCACTTCAAGATGAAATTCAGATACAACAGATACAAATAGAATCCCATTAATGAAAAATACATAAAGTTACATGGTGAAGCCCTTCCATGAGTAATCCCACTTGCCCCGAACTCCTGCCAACAGAGCATTGAGTAAGAATGCAGTACAGTACATTATAATTCCATAGCGCATCCTCACAGCACTGACCTCCTGCGAAATTCCACACTCCACAACTCCGTGGAGACCCTTTCGTGGAATATCCCCCTCATCCAAGTACTCCCCCAGAAGATAACTGGCAATTCCCCACTTCACCCAAACAATACCTTGCACAACACTGTATAACCACGTTCCAAAACCCTTGACCCCTACCGTTCCAACGACTGTGCTGCAATATACAATGCATACCATCTCCAAAACTATCATTGCTGCCCAAGCTCTAATAGGGGGTGGATTTCTACGTTCAGATAGAGGCTTTGACACACGATCAAACCTGCTTAAATGCAAATCCACGAAGGTCACAAGCAAACTATATCCCATTCCTGCCATTATCAGTGCAACTCTAGGTTTAGAGGGTGGCATGGAGTGTACATCATACCATTTGCCAGGGCCTCCTTCAACTGCAATAAGCACGATCCAACCAATAGAGCAAATCAGGTTTCCACAACCCACTATGAACGATAAGGTTCTGAGGCCTAAAAGATTACCTCTAAAGGTCAGCAATTGGCAAACATTTGTGTTATCGGCATTACAATTTACTAGAGCTTTAGTCAGAAATGCATTGGCAGCAAACCCATTTCCTTTACTATCCACCACATAACTTCTTACTGCCTTTCTGGCTACCAGAGCGCTAGAGAAACCATCCACTCCGAACCAGCCAGTTAGTAAAAGATTGACGAATACTTCTACGAACCTTGGCATTATAAAAGAAATAGTATTGTATTCTACTGTTTCCACTCTCTCTTCCCTGCTCTCAGCCAAGTATTTTCTCAGGGCATCCGAAGCCATGACTATGGCCCCTCTGTCTTCCTTATCCTTAGACGTGAAAGATCTCATCAGCAGCTTTGTCCAGTGATCATCGCTTGGTGGATGCACTGGAATGCAGATGCAAATTCGTTCTTCTACAATGGATACCCGAGAAGTATAATCAAGTGTTTGACACACTGCAGCCGGGAATTCTACCCTGGGGTCACCCTCTGTCAATCTCTCCCCCTCCACATGCAACAAGCCCTGTTTGCAGCCATGGCAGCCATTTCTAAGGCATTTCAGAGATGGTAGTAAAAGCAGGGATTCAGACAGACCTTTTAGTGCATTGTAATCTCTTCCACTGCCCAGAACACAATGCATTCGCAAATCCCTTGACATCCAATGCATTCACAGATCTCTGCAGTAACTGCTGCAGATTTTAAAGGAAAACATTTCAATAGGATGGAATCCACATCATGGGCATGGGACATATACTTCATGAACTGTCTCATGGAAGAGTTGGGCTTGTAGGTCGACAACATTACAACAGAAGCTTTTATATATTCCCTGCGTGTGCTCAGTCCGAACCCATTTACGTCCTCTAATTTGGGTCCTCTTGTGGCAGCCAGAACATCCCTGGCACCCATCTCCAGAGGAAGCATTCCTTTCATGCAAACTCCGACAAAAGCTGCTAGATTGCCTAAGCAAGTGATTCCTAAGTCAGGAAAATTAACCGAGCCCGTTACCGGTTCACTTAACTCGAGCTGTCCAGAAGCCATAGTAGATAGCCATCCGAACGACCAAACGAACTTCCTAATCATCAAATGCAACTTGTATCCGTTTGTATCCATTTCAAAATACAATTGAGAAGTTTAATTGATCAGTGATACAGAAAACCTCTTGTTCCTCTACCCAGTCTATATTCTTTCTATCCGCAAACTTTCCAACTTTTATAGCAAAATCCCACAGCCTGTATGGCCTTCACACGACACTGTACGAACTACAAAGTTTGTTGACAAGTATAACTAGTTAAGTGGAAAAATTTAAGTTCTTCTACACAGTTTTATCCAGAAGTTTTATGCAGAAGTTTCTTTAGCGATATAACTTACGGTCAAAACATATATACACAAATTTAAAATTTAAACTTTTTAATGCATATGTATTTTTCCTTCGTAAAAAGAAATTGATCGATAAAATAAAATATATTTTAATAAATTTTTTATTAAATTAATAAAAAAAATTAATTAAAAAAACAATAAATTATATATTAAATATATATTTTATTAATAATATAATCTAAGTGTTGTTAATCTTAATAAAAAACTATTAAGATTATAGAAAAATTTCAAATAAAAAAACAATAAATTATATATTAAATATATATTTTATTAATAATATAATTCAAATGTTGCTAACCATCACAATGTTACTCATCTCAATATCTTAAAATTGAAAAAAAAAAAACCCAAAAAATTGTTTTTAAAATTTTGATTAGTAGTTATGATTGATTAAACAATTTTGTTTTGGTTTTTTTTTCTGAAATATTTTCTGCAATTGAGAAATTCTTGTATCTGCCAATTTAAGTGATTAAATCTGCATTATCTTAAAATCCTAAGGGTTTTTCAACTTGCTGAATCTATTTATACACTCATAAATGAAATTTAAACAACATAAACTTGTGATTTCATTCTAATTTATATAAACCAATTCACACAAAAATTTGAAATTGTGAAACATTGCATAGTGTAAGAGGTTTCATGTTACTAGTGGGTATAAACAACAAATAGGATAGATTTAGTTGATATGTTTGTTTATCAAATGAAACTTGAAATTTTGATAACAGTTAAATTTTTTTATTACTTTTCAATTTATCTTCTCTACAACTTTATAAAATGTCATTTTATTTTTCAATTTATCTTTTCTACAATTTACTATAACAACCAAAAAAATCCAAATTAACACTCAAATATATATATATATATATAACTTGTTAAAATGAAATTTGAGTTATTTTTTATTTTTCAAAATTAATTATGACGATCAAATATATATTTTAATCTATAAAATTAATTTTTTTTGGAATACAACAAATCAATCATTTGTTAAATATAGATCCAAATGTGTGTGATGTGTCCACTAAATATAATCAAACAAACTTACCTAAAATTTTGTTAAAAGTATATACCATACACTAAGTTAATAATCAATAATATATTTTTCTATTAAATAATAACTAAGAATATTATCTAATAAATTAAAAAAAAAATTATACACACCAATTACAATCACCAATACCATACATGGTGTATAATTTTTACTTCTCAGGAATGTGAGGCTAAAATAGAAACAAAATGATAAAGTTTTTCATAAATGTGAACTTAAACAGAATGCTAAAGATTTTTTTCATGAAAGATGAGACTGTTGCTCTCACTGCCAGCGTTTGATGAGAAATCTTCATGGTGATGCTCTCTATCGTTCTCCGTTTCCACGTGGTCAAGTTAATATGCATTGACACATCTCTTGGTTAGGTGATTATATTGAATTTGTGAATTTGAAAATTAAAGCAAAGTTTGTGAGTATATTTGGTTTACAGCCGATGTCATTTTTTCAGCAATGTTTATTAAAAAAATGAACCTGTCATAATTATGAATATAGATATATGCTCTTTTAAACTAAAACATTTTATTATATTAAATTTGTTAAAAAATAAACCTATCATAATTATGGATATGGATGTATGATCTTTTGAACTAAGACGTGTTGTTGTATTGAATTTGTGACTTTGAAAATTAAATTAAATCACCGTCGCACGAGTCTGTTCCATCTTATTAACAAAGCCCACGGGCTTTGGTTCAATAAGGACGTAATGGACCGTCGCGACTTGCGCACACACGCGTGTCGGTCACTATGTGATACGAAAAGTCATATTTACACGCGTCATGCCGCTTTCAATGTATCGGCAAAAGTACTTATTATGCTGTGAAGAAGAGGTTGTCGCCTCCTTGACAAATTCTCGCGGTCATGTCAATACAGGCGTCAATAACTATCACCAACCCCACACGGACAGGCGAGAATTTGTCGAGTAGGCGTCAATAACTATCACCAACCCCACACGGACAGACAGTCTGGGGTATTTGCAGAGCACTTCATCAACAGAAGGCAACTGTTTTGTTAACAGCGGAATTGTAGTCCATTAATGAGCGGAATTTGATCTTTTTGGGTTTCACATTGTAGTGATGAACTTTGAAGAGTTTATTTTAATTTCAAGTTGAAAAGATATATATTAATTTAATTACAAGAGTAAGTTAAGTAAATTTTTTATTTTACTCTGAAAGGATTTATATCAATTTAAAATATGAGAATAAATAAATACAAATTTTCATTTTTTTTTAAATAAAATATATTTTTTTCAATTATTTAAAATATTAAAATTTAATAAATAATAAAATAGAGAAGTTGAAATTTTAATTAAAAAATAATAGTAATTATATATATATTTTTAATTTCATTAAAAAAATAATAGTAAATATATTTTTTCTATTTTCGTTAAAATAATAATAATAAACATATTTTTTCTAATTTCAAATATAACATTTTGATGGGTTATAATAATAATAATAATAATAATAATAAAAAAATTCATAACTACTTGGCTACATTTTTTTTTGAAGGAATTTGAAAGTGTTAAAATGACAATATAAAATTTTAGATACAATCACAAAATCAAACATTTTTGTGAACATCCATATAAAAGAGGATATAATTTGTGTATTTATATGATGCATGAGCATTGCATCTTATATTCATAATTTGTGTATATCCTAATTAGGCTTGACCACGGGAGTTATGTTTATTTTAGTTCTTATTAGAAAATAAGAAATTGTAGTAGGTGATAATTCTATCAAAATACCATAAAAACAATGAAGAGACCCTACTTGCATTATAGTCCTCTAGGAACAAGACAATCTAGCACGATTGTATCCATTTCTTATTATTTAGGTTAAGATTTTTATGATTTGGAAAGAATTACTCATAAGACCACCACATATGTTATTTTTATTGAGGATATTGATTCTTCACTTTATCTCTCAAACCATGCAAAAATGCATGAAAGATTAGGATGCTAGAGAATAATCTCCAATGCATAAGTTTGATAATAATAAAAATTATGTTACCCTCTCCCTAACTTTCTTAAGAATCACACCAGCTTCAAAAATGTTGTTCCAAGCATTACTGTTACAAAGAATGCGTCTCCTTGATTGTGGGTTTGGGATGAAACATGGGGAAAGAGAGCCATGGGGAATTATCAACATATTTATAAAGTATCATCACATTGATGTCAATGTTGCTAGAAACAAGATGAAGAAAGTGAAAGAATATGTTATATAAAGATGCATGGAATCTAGAAAAGGGGAATGATCATTTCATAGAACAAAGGAGTGAGGATTTGATGATGCTATAAAATTAATGAATGAATGGAATCACAATTCTCATTATTGTAATACTAAATTTAGGTTCTGTGATGTTGACAAGTTTCATTTTGTGCAAGTTCATATCTAAACTTAATCAAGAACATACAAGTCAAAAAAAATTCCAAGCTTGATAGAGTTTTTAATCCCAAACATAATTATTAAATATTTTTATGTGAAACAAAGAAAAACTATACATTATATATATATGATGAGCTTGACCAAACTTGTACAAGATTGGTCGATTGTTGAGAGATTTACTTTAAGTTCTTAGTTATGTATTTTGTTCCCAATATTTATTGTATTAGTAGGGATGTCATGAATTACATACTAAATAGTAGAGAGACTTGCAAATATACTAAAATAATAATCATATTAGATACCAAAGCTATAATCATGTCATGAATTTTAACATGAAAGCTCATATCATTATGAATGCAATAAAATAACTATGAATCAACATGTTCGATATTATTAATGAGATGGAATATGTGAACATTAAAAAAGAGAGATGCCCTTATTTCCCTGGGTTTGTTCAATCTCTATTGATTTCTCTTCAAAACTGACATTCAACAACTCATTTGTAATTAATCTTACTAATAAGCTCCCAATGTCATTACAATTTACACCCATAACCCATGACTAATTGTTTTTTTTTTTACAAAGCCAAGAGTGGAAGTAGAGATAATGAAGGAAATGACATTATGATGAGTGTCAAAGGCAACGATAAAAACAAATGTCATTATGGAGAGTGTCAGATTCAAAACATGAAGCATGCAAACAAAACTTTGATGTCAATTCCCATATTGACAAGAATCGACAATGCTTGTAACACATGAATTTGAGTAGGGATTCACAAAGACAAGGTGTATAAGCTTCTTCGAGAATCTTTCATTAAGTGACATATTAAATAGTGCATACACCAATACGGTGGTAGGATATTTATCTAGGTGGGAGCTATGTGAGGAATTTAATGTTGTGAAATGGTACATTGTGGAAGGGAACATCATATCATGGAATAGATAAGAGCTAACTAGATTATAGATTATTTTAGTCTTACGATGTCAAAGACAAGTATTGTGTGATGAACCGATGCTCATTGATCAACCAAGCATGGGAAGTGAGAACATTGATGGGCTATAAAATCCGGCCCTTCTTTTGACATTTTATGATATTTGTTTTCCTTCAAAAATTATGAATGATTTCAAAAAATTTCTTTTCTTTTAAGGATATTTTTCGAATTATCTTTGTAGGACAGTTTTGAACCATTTAAAAGGGCTAACAAGGATTTGAGATTTTGATCACTGAACTAATAAAAATATTTTTTTTATAAACTGTCCACTCCTTTAAAAGATCGAATTAATTTTGAAAAAAATGATGAGAAAGTACTGGAAGATACTTAAGTGGCAAGGTTTATTCACACTTCATAGAAAATCATTTAAACTATATTTGACATCATTAAAATGTATGCTATGGTGTCCTCGAGGTGTAGGACAGTGGGTGACGGAGTGTGTTGTTAAGGCGCTCCGTGATGTTAAAGTCACCGGTTCGAAACCTACAAGGACAAAAAATCTAGCCATGTTAAGGGTTGGTGTGGTTCAGGCCGGGTGCGATCCCCGGTTGATTTTGATGGCTTAGATGCCTCTTAGTCATGGTTTCTTAGCCACATGTTAGTTCCACATGTCATAGACAAACTAACAAAAAAAAACAAAGTGTATGCTATGGCACATGGAGGAGGCTCTTCTTTGTGCATGTGCTTAGCCTTTGGAATCGCTACTAATGTGGGCCATGTTAATAAGGGGCCATGTTAATAAGCTAATCCCTTAGATAGATCATGTTGTGGGCCATGTTAATAAGCTAAGCCCTTAGATAGATCATGTTGTGTTAATGTAATCATCGAGTAATCATAACATATTCTCCAATACATTTTTGTTAAAAAAAAATTAATAGTTATACTTAATTGTAAATTGAGTTTTTTTAAGAGATGGGAATTCTATTTTTTTTTATGGTCGAATTCCCATTTCCATGTGAAAAGGAAAGTTTATTATGGAATTAGATGACTTATCTTATATATATATAACCAAGTATTCATTGGTAGTCACTGAGAAATGAGACTTACTACCAAGATTGTACATGGTTGACACTACCCACCTCCCTTCCATGGAAAATGGATTTAATTGAGTTGGATTGATATAATAAAATTAAAAGTTAAGAGGACATAAATGAATTATGGTAAAGGATTAAATTATATTTTAATTAATAAAAATATAAAGAAATGAGTTAAATTAGATGATACTTGTTAATGTATTTTTTCAAATGGGTGAAAATGGCTTGTCATTATCACCCCCATCTGAGGTTAAGTCTATATAGTTGTATGCTTGTGCTTTCAAAAATGGGTGGAGCCAAGTGTGAGCCCTTGGCGACTTTCGTAGAGTAGATTTCTCACACTTGTGGTGTCTTAGCTGAATAAGACTTTTGTAGCATGGAAGAATGTTTTGTGTGTGTGTGTGTGTATTCCAAAAGAAAACCTTGCGATATTTTCCCTCTTCCCTAAAATATCTAAATAGAGGGTGGCTCAACCGCTAGCGACAATAGTAGTTCATGACCCCAAGGGACTTAACTAGATTTGAACCTATGGCCTATCCCCAAGATCATTGACTATACATATTCAATGGATTGGGATATATCTTGGAATATGTGTGAGGATGAAAATTCTATAGTGGTTTTCTAACTCAATAAGACTTGCATTGAGGATAATTGCAAGTACAAAATATGCAAATGGAAGCGACACCATTCAACAAGTGTCACATTGAATCATGCTAATGGCATGGGACATCATTAAGCTAGTGCCACCTACATTCATACAAATGACATGTTAAATCATTCCAATAGTGCCCCTTGAAATAACGTTAATGGAGAAAACTCATTATACTATCATTATTTTAGTGGGAACTAGCTAAATGGTGCCACCTACCACTGGCATTCATTTATATAAAATATCCTCAAGTGAGTTTTGTTGAGCCAACAATGCCATTTTAATATATATATATATATATATATAATTGGAGTCAATTTAAAGAACCCTAGGTTGGTTGTGGGGTAAAATACAAACTCTTTGAAAACTTAGTGTAAATTCTACGTGAGAAGGGGTATTCCAAACTTTGTTAGGTGGTTTTCCAAACCTTACCTTTGTTTGGAGACAAGAATGGAAATTAGCATGTATGTTGGGGCTTAGTGATAATGATGCTAGGAAGTGGGAAGATTATTTAGTAAGTCTCCAGTCTATCCATGTTAGACTAAAGGATGTGGAGGATGAACTAGAACTTAGCCATGGGTATTTATGATCCAAACCTAGGGTATAAGAATTTGTGTGAGGATGAAGGTATGGAAAGTATTGGATGGAAATGGAAATGTGTTTGGAAGTTTAAATTCCTCTTGAATTCTTGTATTTTTTTGTGGATGGCTCTTAGTAATAAGGTTTTAAGATGGGATATAAGACATAAAATAAGTTGGAAAGGCTCAAGTAGATGTCCTTCATGCAAAGCGAATGTAGAGACAATACAACATTTGATTATGTCTTGTGTTTATATCATTTAAGTTTGGAAAGAAGTGGAGGATATTATAGGTCTTAAGGATGTATGGTGAGGACATTGAATTGAAACAAGATCATTGGAGATTATGGGTTTCTAGGATTTGTTATCCAATATCTTCACTTAGAAACAAGTGGTTTGTGAGAATTCGACCTATTCAGTTGAACATTCAACCTAACTGACAAACCAAGTGGGTTACAAGCCTTTAATTCATCCTCCTTCTTGGCATCATAGATAAATTGCCCATTTTGGACCCACAATTTCTACTGGAAAATATTCAATTACTTATGATTTTCCAACAACCTTAGGCATCAAAATTATTATCCCTACTTTTGACACTTGAATGTTATGCTCTAGACTTATTTCAAATTTTGCAAGAGACAGATCATTAAATGCATATTAAAAATCTTCCTCATTTGATAATTCATGTAGACCTATAACATCTTTCCTTCAAGTATTGTAGAGCTAAATTCAATAGTAAATGTCAGATGTGGCACATTCATCACACATAGATATGCCATACAAAGAAGTGGTATTATAGAACCCATCAATCAACTTTTTAGTATATCCTATGTTTCCTTCTAACATATTCCTGATTTGCATCCTTCCCTCCTATAAAACATTTTAATTCCATGTGTATGAGCATGTACATGTAGCATATCTCTCTAATCTAGTTTTCAATTTACCAATCTCTTATTACAAGAGTTAAACATGGTCAAAGGATACCTTTTCAAAACTTTATTAAAAAATTTCAAAACTTTATTAAAAAATATGTGGTTCTACACAAGTTTTGTACATCATACCAAGATAAAGCCACCAATCACATCAGATAAAAAGAAACGTAGAGACTATTCAAAGTGCAATCTCCACCTGCCATGCTTGGATTATTCTATGAAAAGGAATTGAAAAAAAACTATGTAGTAAGGGAACCATTGGAAAAATAATTCAATAGAAAACAAAAAGCATCTAAAATGTATTGGCTAGTGGTCTTAACGACCCACTGATTGAAGCATAAGAAAATATAAAATTCAAAATATGTAGCAATATCAATTCATGAAAGCAACAAAAACTCACTACAATAATGCTACCCTAACCTACACTATCTCACTTGATATCACATGAAATCATAAAGTCAATGTAGCCATAGAAGGATACCAATATGTACTATAACACCAGGGTGTTGCCTAGGTTTGATTAAGCATAAGAAAATATAAAATTCAAAATATGTAGCAATATCAATTCATGAAAGCAACAAAAACTTACTACAATAATGCGACCCTAACCTACACTATCTCACTTGATATCACATGAAATCATAAAGTCAATGTAGCCATTAGAAGGATACCAATATGTACTATAACACCAGGGTGTTGCCTAGGTTTGTGGGACTAGTATACTATGTAACATATCATTGAAAGAAATAAAGCATTGTGAAATTCATTAACAATAAGAAATATCAGACGCTAACCACTTTGTGGAAACCATTGAGAAAAGGATGACTCCATATAATATTCAATGATGTAGTGGAAGTAGTTATTAGTTATTATAATATTGGCATGCAAGAATGGAATCTAAATATAACTAACATACTTCAAAATGCTACTCACTAAAATTACCTATTTGCCAAAATCATCTTTACTTTCATTGTAAGTGACAAATGGCTCAAAATCCTATATTTTTTCCTCCTTAGGTTTTGAAGGTTCTATGATTGTGTCTTAATCCTCAATAAAGAGTGCCAATTGGGTTTCCTTTAGAATCCTATTTTGAGCTAGATATTCAACATCCTTGGGGTTGACTTCGTTAGTGCATGGTATGGCCTCATTTACAATTATTTCTTGAAAATAAAAATTATCAGTAAGCACTAAGGCCACATCCATTAATTTTTCTTCATTCTTTTCTTGATCCTCAAATTGTAGATTGAATGTGAGTGAAATATCCTTAGGTTTTTTCATTGATAATGGATATGTTTCATTAATATATATATTTTTCATTAGATCATGAACACATTCCTTTTCTTCTCTTGAACAGGTTTGTGAATGGTATTCATAAGATGCTAACCTATTCTATTGCGCAACCTTTTTCTTATGAATCTCATATTGTAAAAACATATCATTGTGACATAATATACTTTTATCATGATCCTCAATGTCTATTGTCTTTAATTTTAGTGACTTACTTTATTCATGTGTTAAATTTTTGGAATCGAGAGAAAGGGGGGAGGATAATGGTGATTTCTGTAAATATTTCTTTAGGTGAGTATCTCCAAAACAATTTGGAAATAGAGTATGAAAGTGTTGGGGATTCAATAGCTTATTGCTGTTCATGATGTAAGGGTTGGAAGAGTATATTATCTAGTCCTCTTTCTCTTGCATAGGGAAGTTATCACAAAGTCTCATCTCACTATTATTTATCTTACAATCATCTAAAACTGGAGGATTCATGAAATCGTTTGTGCATTCCCATGTTTCTGCACAAGAGACTTGATAAGAGAGCATGCCATATTATTTGTTTTCTGTTTGAATGATGGGTCTATTTTTTGGTGCACATTTCAGTGATATAACATGTTTTTCAAAACCAAGGCATTGCATAGAATAATCTTATAGATTAGTGCCATATGGTAATACTTTTCCCTTTGGGTACTCCATCTTGTTTATGGTCAGGTTAGGTAAGTTGATCTCACATGAATGCGAGGGTGAGATATTTGGAAGTAAAAATTATTGAATCTATGCATCTTCCTCACCTACTAATGGTAGATATTATTCTTTGTAAAAGGTGAGAACATTCAGGAACTAAAAAACCTTCTCTCAATTAAAGGGCCTATCACTTTCATAAAACCAATGATATAATATTTTAAATATTATACTACAATATTTGATGGATTCACATTTAATTTTATGAAAGATGTCTAATTCATGAAGAACTTCCTTTACATGATAGTCATTATGAGAAACCGGGAAAAATTCCCCAAATCACTTCCAATTGTGAATGGATTTAGATGGAAGTGACATATACCAAGCTATAATCCATTCGTCGAATATGACAAAAAATAGCTTGCATGCACTTCTTCAATTTTTTTTAGCCATTGCCAATATAGCTAATTGATTAGTAGTGGTTTCCCTTTTACCATCAAATTTTAATGTTGAGAAGAGATTAATTTCCTTATTTGGGATATCATGTAATGGAACCAAAAAACTCGAAACATGATCTTTTGTAAGAATATGGAGGAGATATGAGTAATTAACATATTCCTAAGTGAATGTATCCATGTGAGTCATCTTGTTGTCTTCCCTCCTTCTAGCACCAAATGTTGACACAAGAAATTTTCCCCTTGTCAACATTGTAAGTTCACCTAGTGAAAGGGCCAAATTAAGGGTCATTTGATATGGAGAACCCTTTAGATTATGGCCCAATTAACATTATTGGTTTAGTGAACACTAATCTAAAAATGCATAATGAAAGATGCAAAATATAAATGTAGTGCAGTTGTCCATGACTAATCTAGTAAGAAATTCACATCCTTGAAGCCAACATAAATAAATGCAAATAATAGACATGGATAAATTCATTAAATTAGAGATTGCATAAATTTCTAGATAAATAACAACAAACTATGATGAACATGTAATTCATATTGAGAGCTACAACTCCATATTCATAGGTCAGTGAAATAAAACAAATAGTAAGAATATATACTAGATACATGAGAAAAGATTACAGGAAACAAGTATTTATTCTCATAGCTTTCTAGACCGCCATCAACAACAAGAATAGTCTACAATAAATTCACACTAGAACTAGAAATCTCCACTAGAATTTAGCCAATAGTGGCTTCTCCATTAACAAGAAAAATTGTTTACAATGTCATGAAAAAGCCTTATGTTTAAGTACAAAACTTTATTTGTGCAAGATAATGGTGGCTCTTGGCCTTCCAAATCTTTCTCTTTCGATATCCTTTTTTTAACCTTTCAATTTCCTTTTACAAATTTGTCCTTAATGTATTTAATACTACGTAAACTTTCAATTCTGGCTAGACTTATTTTTTATAATTTGACTATTCAACGCAATTTGGTACATAATTTTCATAATTTACAATTTGTTCATTCCAATGTTGGGATTGCTAAAGGTGAACACTTGTTTTCTAGCTTAGGATGATCTATTGTACTTATGTGGGATCACCTTGTTCTGATTTCCAAAATATAAGATTAATTATGTGGGATCACCTTGTTGTGATTTCCAAAATATAAGATTAATGATTCGAGTTTTCTTCCTTTATCATTAGTTATACAACAATTTAACACAACCTCTTTTTAAAATTTTCTTTCCCTACTCCAATCTCTTATACCTAGAGTAGAATTCATTCATTCTTCACTGTCACCCATGCAAAGAATTGTCCCTTAGTGTCTTAGTAACTCCTTCATGATGCTCAGAAACAATAGAGGGTAATTCAAGGTTTCCACATCTTGTATCAATAGATTATCATGATAAGAAGAAAGAAATCAAAAGAAACAATAGAGGGTAATTTAAGGTTTCCACATCTTGTATCAATAGATTATCATGATAAGAAGAAAGCAATCAAAATCTAGTTTTGTAGCATGCAAATAAGCATAAATTTATAATTATTTGCCAAAGAAATAACTTGTATTCATATGCATCTCAATGCAACTAATTCAGTGGAGAACTCACAACAATAGGAATAACACCAGATAAGAAGACAAATCATGCATAGAACACTGAGATCAAGTATGAAGATCTCCATTTCTTATGAAAAAATTACTCCCTTTCTAAATGGATTTGAGTATTCCAATCCTACATTAGTAAATTCTATGACATATTTTGCATAAGATCTATACCATTCAAAATTGATATATGGGTAATGAGGGTGGAATAAAGTGAATCTAATTCTAGGTTATCTGCATGAGGGACCTAATATAAAACTAATTATCCATTGACATATATTCATTTTTTCATGTTACTATAAAGGCTTTGATTTTGATATTACTAATATTAGCACCCCAAGGAGAATAACTAAATTTTAATCTTCAACCCACTTTTTGTATTTTGTGATATCCTTTTATTAATGTTTTGTTGAAGGGTGCATGTAACATACTACTCTCCATGCTATTCATGTTGGGAGATATAATGCATATAATAGATATTTGCATGGCACCACATATCTTTTTTTCTTAGTGCCTCTCTCATCCTATCAACCATCCCTAAGCACAACTATTATTTTTCAAGTGAGTGTTAGTTGTTGTTTAACATTATTTGTGGTTCATGCACCCAAAGATAATAATGAATACAAGATTCCTTTTCCTATCCTTCCATCCCTTCTAATTACCTTCCCTCCATCACCTCCCTTAATTGTATATTTTCTTGACTCCAGGAAGACACGACAATGCACACAATCCCAACATTTCCATTGCCTATTGTTCCCCCATCTAGCAGGGAAATCCTTGAATCTAGTTTGGACCAACATTGAGTAGACATGACAACATCCATAAGGCTAGTGCAACACACTAAATAGTGAGTTATTATCCATGATCCTATTTCTTTTCCAACAACCTTAAGCATCAACAATATTATCCCTATTTTGTTACACTTGAATGTTACACTCTAGAATTATTTCAAATTCTACAAGAGACAAATCATTAGATGCATAGGGAAAATATTCCTCATTTGATAATTCATGTATACCTATAACATCTTTCCTTCAAGTATTGTAGAGATAAATTCAATATTAAATGCTTGATGTGAGACATTCATCACACATGGGCATGACAGACAAAGAAGTGGTATGATAGGACCCATCAATCATCTTTTAAATATATCATATGTTTCCTTCTAACAAGTTTATGATTTGCATCCTTCCCTCTTATGAAACATTTTAATTCCATGTGTATGAGAATTCACCTATAGTATATCTTGTCAATTGGGTCTATCCCGAGTGGTTGTGGGATGGAGTGTTATCCTCGATGTTATCACTGAAAAATTGTCTGCAACATTGCACACAATGGTTGAAGAAAGACATCAATTCCAGCAACAATTAGTACACCTACGGCACCAAAATCCATTAAAAAGGCATAAAACTATATACTTGGTTCAAAAATCAAAGTGCTCAAATTCACCAAAGGAAGCACATGCAATGTGTGCAGAATGCAGAAGATGTGTGGATGTCTACGAGAAAAGCCACACACTTCTCATGAACGATGCATTTATGAATCTTGTCGGCCCCTCAAACACTTCCAGTCCGATCCTCAACATGATTTGACACTCAGATCTTAGTGAAATCTAGCTTAGAGGTTGGTCAAGGGTTAGGAAGCTCCCTAAAAGGCCCCTTGTTCACACTATGAACCAATTGTATCTTGCCATGAATGTACACTATAAATATGTGCCATGGGTGTGCTAGAAAAATAAGAACTTGAAGGTATTGTTATGCTGTAAGAATTCTTCTTGGAGAATCCTCTTTTCTCTTTGAATCATTCAAGCACTATAGCAAGGGCCATTCCACTCATCTCTTGAGAGGATTTGCATTGCATTTCTTCACAATTGTTACTTACCATTGCATGAAGAGAAGTGCTCTCTATTAGGGAATTCAAGAGCCCTCCCAAGGGGGAAGAGGAGATTCATAATTCTCTGCCTTTCTCTATGGTGCTAGCCTATCAATATATTGATCCATTGGTAGCTATATGATTGCCATTTTTTGTTTTTTCATGGTTCTAGTTCTTGCAAGCTTCTCTAACATTTATTTCCTTGTTTCATGTGTATTTGGTTATCTAATCAATTCACAAACCTCTATCTTGTTTAGTTGACTTAACTAGGCAAGTAAGTGTTGTGTTTTTTCTCACCCATATGACAAAACCAACATAATAGATTGGCGACCATACTGGGGATTGTGAATCAAATTCCTCCCTATTTAAGTCTTGAGAGCATTTCTTTCTAATTGTTTGGATATGCAGGTACCAAAACCGTCCTAATCTAGTCTTCCAAAGTCAAAATTCAGAGCCAAGGCAAGAGGATTTCATTTGGAAATTTCTTTCCCGGATCGTGGCAGGAAGTGCACGACTTTCGAGGCACATAGACTTCCATTCTGCACTATGTGTGTGTAATATCTTTCATATACCTATGCATTATGCACATTTTGCACCCTTAGAGCGATTCCCAGAACTACAACCCACACACAAGTTCAATTTTTGGCAAATTGTAAGGGTTTTATGAGTGGTTTGAGGGTCCCTTGCCTTAATATTTTAATTTCCTGCACTTTGTAAAGCGATCACTGTTGGAAAATTGGTTGTTGTCATTGATGTCAACCCTAGTCATGGGTTTTGAATCGCAAGATTGATGAAGGTATTTGGACATGAAGGAAAATGCACATGCAGATACAACACCCATGAATGGATAGTATACATCATGTTGTTTCTAGCGGTATGTGGCACGTCATGTGGATCCTCATGGTTGAGG
>CBVK0100286129.1:0-23371 GCA_900067695.1 Picea abies | reverse complement strand
GGGGAGAACATTCATGACGCAAATGGGTTTATGAAAAGGTTTATGTGTAATAACAAACGCCATAATGTGTAGAACGAGAATCAACTCCGTCAAGTAGTCAAAAAAACATGTCTTTTTTTCAAAAGTTTTTGTGATTTTTGAAAATCACTTCAACAACAAGATACGATCGGTTGCACTCCTGAAAAAAAAACTTAGTACAAATTCTGCATGAAAACTTTGTGAGATGTTCGAAGAAAAACAGAACATGCAGAAAGAAGGACAAATGTGACAAAGTAAAAATAAATAAAATGTGGTTTTATACCTCTTGTCGTGGGCGTTGCATGTGCGCTTGTGTAATCGTTGAATGCTTGCTTAGCATACAAGCGCGAAAACATGTTTCCATTTGTTTTCAGGAATTTATAAAAATGTCCATTTGCAATGTTATTTTTTTTTGTTGTTTTAATTTTTATAATTTGTTTCTAATTTATTTTTTTTTAATATAATTTTTTTATTTTATTATGTTTATTATATATATATATATAATAAGAAAACAAAAGAAATAAAAACATTTTTTTATAATAAACAAACCAAAAAAAAAAGGAAATTCTTTATAATAAAACAATTTTTTTAATCATTTTATAATTTAAATCAAACAAACAAAACAGAAAACACATAATTTAAATCAATCAAATAAAAACAAATCAAACAAACAAAGAATTTAAAACAAATAAAAGAAAATTCAAACAAATAATTAAAAAAAAACAAATAAAAGAATACCTGGGCCAGCAAGCCACCATGAATACTCCATTTAACCAATCTTGTCTCCTTTTGAAGTTGTCAGAGAGCCCACTGCTCTACCCAACTCACCAACTACCCTCACAATCCTCTTCCAGTCCACCTTCAAGGACGTGGCGAATTCTACGTCTGTAGTAATATGGTTGAATGCATGCACAATTAGAGCACCACCTGCCAGAATAACCATGGCTTCCCGACAATTATCAGTCACATCGGCAGGATCATCAACATTTTTCTTCAGGCACGACAACTCATGATTTATTACACATATTGTTTCAACCATTGCGATGGCACAGTCATCAGGCATGGCGAAATTTTCCTTTCCTCCAACTAGCTCACACGTTGCAATGCACAAAACCGAAGGCATGAAGTTTGTATCATCTTTTAATAGATATTGCCTCATTACTTGGAGTAGTTTTATTTGAGTTTCCTCTCTTAAGTAAGGACCAGTCTCTGAAACCGCTTTGCTTAACGCCTTCATCATGGACGCGATCTTGTTCTCGGTAATGTCTTTCTCAGCCATAGTAGTTGTTTTAAGAGAGTACCCACGCTTAGTAAGAATCTTCATCAATGAATTCATCAAGTCACGCCCAACAAGGTCCAGTCTGAGGAAGGCATGAGGCAAATAATATCCCTCATAAATTGGGACAGTATGTGTCACACCATCACCAGAGTCCAGTACAATACCGATTGTACACTCACCATGCTTGATTGGATATTTGAGATATGGAATGCCATGTTTTGACTGAGCTTCATCACCAATATATGTATCCTTCTGCCCCATACCAACCATGACGGTCGTGTGCCTTGGTCTACCAATAATACTGGAAAAAACTGCACAAGGAGAATCTTCCTCCGCAAATCCTGCCTTAACCATACCAGATCCATTGTCACAGACAAGAGGCTGGATATCCTTATCAACCATTGCAAAACACGATTGACACAACTAGGCCCACAACTACAATTTGGATCACATTTGAAAACAACATCCTTAGTTTCCACCAACCTTCCACCATCTCTTCGAACATACGGGAAGTCCATCCCATTTAATCTCACACAAGAGCACATCCTTGGATTGACACATTCACCCTTGTAGTTACAACCTTCAGCGGGTGGAGGAATCTCAACACCCTTAGCAACCTTGACACTATTTAAATATGCGTAACCTGTTGGTGGAATAGCTTGTTTATCAATGGCATTAGTAGCAGGAACGGGTAATTTCTCCTTTCCATTACTGATATCCTTAGATGCCAACCCTGGTAACTCATAAGGAGACATTGGCAGCTGAGCATGAATGAAATGAACCTGATCAGTTGTCAATACTGGATGCCCTTCCAGCCGCCTTAGACAAAATTTGAAAACGGTGAACCCTGAAAAACCTCTCTCAGCCTAGTACCGGACAACCTTGTATAAACCATCATATGTGTAGACCTTCCTAGAATAGTTGTGTGATGAATGAATCCCACAAATTACTCTCACAGGAATGTTTTGATCCAAATTATTTTTCAATGCTAAATTGTCATGGACCATCTCTTGGTCTTTTATTTGCCTTTTGTCCCCAAGTAAATTTTGACCACCTTGACTAGTATAAATCACATCGTTGGAATTATCCATGCCATCTTCATATTCCCCTGAGAGTATTATTGGCGTTCGTGGAGTATCCAACAGTTGAAGATAGTGCCGATGCCAAGGATGTTTTATCCTGTAACGCATAGTTGTGCACAATACATGAACTTTTCTTCCGATCTCACTTTGCCTTTTGTCCCCAAGTAAATTTTGACCACCTTGACTAGTATAAATCACATCGTTGGAATTATCCATGCCATCTTCATATTCCCCTGAGAGTATTATTGGCGTTCGTGGAGTATCCAACAGTTGAAGATAGTGCCGATGCCAAGGATGTTTTATCTTGTAACGCATAGTTGTGCACAATACATGAACTTTGACGTCACACTACTCGGGGCAAGGGTGGGGCAATATGAACCAAGGTTTTGTTTTCCACAACTCCCCCATTAACTTGTCCGGTGAAGATAGCGGGGCTAAAAAGCCAAAACTACCTTCGTCATTAAGGTTTCCCCTTCCATCCACATTAGTCGGGCATAATATAAAGATCCAAGGAGCATCTGGCGCAACCTTGTCCACCCATCTTCAATGGCAAAGGGATCCATAGCTTTCGGCTTCGGTCATCACTGTCTTTCCCTTGTACATGTGCTTGACCGCATCGCTGCAACATCCCACCAACAAATACACATTCGAGAACGATTTCTTGGCCTACTCCAGAGATCGAGCGTGGCCGAAGTGGAAGAGATCGTATATTCGATTTGTGTACACGCGAATAGGCTTATCAGTCTTTGACGGATCTGGGTAGGGGTGAGGATCGAACCCATGAGCAGGAGGTGCCCATTCATATCAATCAAATGCTTCTTCCTCTTCTTCTAATTTTGATTTGTGGTGAGTAAGGGATTCGATAATCGTTTTCAATTTTTGGGAGTGTAGCAACCTGACACGTAGGCTGACAGTCTGGAGGATTTATTCTGATAGGGAGGATCTCTTCTGAGTTGTAAATGTGCCATTTTGTTTAGGGTTGGCATGTACTTCACATTTCTCATAGAGATATTTTCCATTGCCGCATATGATGTCGATGGCACCTTCAATGTAACAGTTTTCAAGGTAATGCTTCCTGCTTTCATCTAAGACTGTGTTCTGATACCCTAGAAATCTGCAGTTGTAAAATGCACAACGATCTCTTGATATCCTCACCACCACAGCTTGATTTTCCGGGCTCAGATCATCGGGATCATATGAATTCTCAATTATGATATCCTTTGCTATGAAATCTGAAGCAAGCACAAACATCGTTCCCGAATAATATGTCCCACCGCTCGATTTGTCACTCGCATTCAAAGTGATGATAGTGCTCTTGGCGCCTGAGCCCCTCAAAGTTATGAATGGCTTGTCTTCAGAAATAGTCACCTTCTCCCTATAAATGTGGGGTTTGACATTAATGATGAGGGGGTTCTTGTTATTCATTGGAACTGCACCAATGGCATCCTGGACCGTAGTGAAATTACCTTGACCTTTCTTCGAATCCAGTGTAATCACTCCCTTTCAGTTTTTGAGGTGAACTGCCCTTCAATTTCGTAGAATTTTTCTCCTAATTATTGCTATGTATTCCATGGCATTCAAAGATCCTACCGATACAGTAGGCGAGTTTCGTTAAAAATAGTTGCAGTGCTATAAGAAATAAACTAATGACCAGTAATCCTCTCCAGTTTTCCATAAGCGCGTCTGGATTAATAGCAAGAGCGGTCAGATATTATTCTATCTGGCATAGCTAGCAAAATAAACGTGGCAAACTCGTAATCCAATCCAATTGTAATCCCTGCATTTCATTAGAAATACACTCAAAATTTATTGTTGGGATATCGTTTTCGATTTTTGGGAGTACAATAAACCTGACATGGATGCAGACGGTTCAGAAATGATATCACCTATATGGGAGAATATCATTGCAAATCATTAATACAATCAAATTAGATAATCAAAATTTCATTGCTCAGTCATATAAGATATGCAAGCAGAGTTGGCCACAGTAATGATAGCATATGGTGAAGCAAATGTGCAACTGAATAAGATCAGAAAAGAAACAAATACATTATTAAATGATTCACATCAAATCCGAGGAGAGAAGGAGGCTTTGAATCAAGAATTGACGACACAGATCTCTAGATATAATGAACTTGAAGGAAATTTATTGTTGACGAGGGAGCAATCTGCTTCCATGGACGAAAAGCTAATAGTATATTTTCATAACCAGAATTTAGATGTTGTAACGAAAAAAAAAATAGTCAAGTCTCTGATATACAGAGTCAGCATGCGACCATGGAAAAGGAGAGCAAGAGCAAGGAAAATGATATGTATCTGTTGTGGTTTGATGGTAGTAGATTGTTTTTCAAGCCTAGCAGATTCTCTAGTTCGTTGGCCTGGATAGATTGCCTGGTTATCATTTATTATTATTATTATTATATATATATTGTTTTTACTTATTGTTTTACTGTTTTGATCTGCAAATGGAAGATACGCAAATATGTATTTTTTTTTCTATTATGTTTTCAAAATAAAGAATAAAATGAAAAATTTATTTTGCAAGCTTATTAAAAATTTATGAGCAAATGGAAGACGAAAAAATATATTAGGCGATTTTTCGTTTCGTCAATTAATTGATATTCCTGAAATCAACCAATCAATCATGCTACTTTCTGATCCTCGTAGTCACACGAAACACGGAGGAGAGCATACTTATTCTAGCAAAAATAAAAAACTTGAAAATAAAACCATACCTACACTACGCTAATTAGAAATGAGAGAGTAGTTACGTATAATCAAACAACCAATGTAGCCATGCACGCAACAGTAATAAAAAAAATGTTATCTTTCAATTTAGCAATTGACAGTCGAGAATATGTATGGATGTGTGAAATTAGCTGCTGAAGTTCTAAATTAACAAAATAAAAAGGAAAACTAAGTGGAACTAACCTAGTACTTTCTTGAAACCAATGTTCGATCAGAATTTCGTAGGCATAATTTGTCTTACTCAGATCATGCTGCAGCTCCTTGTTGTCCTCCCTGACCTCTTGTGCGCCTAATGGTTCTTCATTAAATATGCAAGGTTCTTCGTATGTTGATTCTTTGTTTGCCTCAAGAGGAGTGAATAATCTTTCAGCTGCTATCAAGATATCCTCTTCCAGAGAAGAGGAGACCCCAACTTTTGCTAGGATTTGCGTAAGTTGTTCGAAGCTTAAATTCATTGTTAAATCATGTTAAAAAAAAAAGGATTCTTACAGCACCCAAAACTGAAATCTAAATGAAAAAAAACTTGAATAAAATCACTCTTACTGAAACGAAAAATAATTACTCTTCACAGTTGCAAAAATTAAAACGTTCCTGATAGTTCGCAGGGACAGTGAGGAATCTCCTCTCATGAGCTTCTATGACCCTCAACACATGTAGATCATCAAAATTAAAACTACTTTTGCGTGAATTGAAATTTGCAGAAATTGAAATTACTTCAACCTAGTTGGTAGGGAGAACATGAGGAGTCTCCTCTCACGAGCTTCTATGTCCCCTAACTAACATATCTAGATCACACTTGCAGAAATTGAAACTAATCTTGCAGAAATTGAAACTAATATTGCAAAAATTGAAATTACTTCTACCTAGTTGGTAGGGAGAACATGAGGAGTCTCCTATCACAAGCTTCTATGACCCCTTACCAACACGTTTAGATCACACTTGCATGAATTAAAATGAAAAATAAACTAATACCTCAATCCTTCATGCTTCCCCGGCAACGGCGCCAAAATGTTGGGCTCTAAAGATGTCCTAAAATATAACCTCTATGCATCATCCAAAGGTAGGCGTTGGCACAAGTGTTTTACTTGTCACCTACGTAGGTTCTTACCTTCCGTTTTCAATACCTGTCCTCCAGAGATGCAACCCCTGCAAAGGGACAACAATCGTAACAAAAGGAACAACAATCGTTCTGTTCAAATGAACAGCAAAAGGAACAATAATCATGACAAGGGAACGACAGTTGTTATATTGGGCCGAACTAATGTTGTATTAATTGAGTTGTAGTACTTTCCCAACTATCTAATTTTTCAACCCAGGGTTTGTAAACTGACGAAGCACATGCAAAGTATATGCAAGATTGAAGCAAGACTAATCTAATCGAATGTTTAAGATATGATTGAAATTGAATCATTAATCTAACACACAACTAAAATAGAATCATTAATCTAACACACGACTGAAATTGAATCATTAATCTAACACACGACTGAAATTGAATCATTAATCTAACACACGACTTGGAATTGAATTAATCTAAATGCGTAAATGAAATTAATCTAGGAATGGGAAATTGTGTGAAGGAAATTAATCTAGAAATGGAGAACTACATGAAGGAAGAGTAGATACAACAAGTGAAGAGTTGAATGGCATAACAACATATGAGAGCTCTCACCAATGAAGCAATCTTACATTCAATAATCAAAACAATCTTCATAACAGAATAATGAAAACATGAAAACCAAAACCATGAATCAAATCTAAGAATCCCTTTCTCTTTCAAATCCTAACGACCACCATTAATGACTACTCTAATTCTAATTACATAATCTAAATGCATCCTAATTCCTCTTCTACTTGAATCCTCATGAAGAGAGAGCACTCTCTTTTATACATGAGAGCCTTGAAGATAAGATAACCATCTCATTATTACAGATCCACTTTTCTCTCAACCTATTTTCCATTATTACAAAATATAATCCCTTCAAATCCTCACACATATCTCTCATATATCTTGGATAAGATATTCCAACCAAATCTCAATGATCTTCTCCTTGGAATGGGCTTGAATTATCTCCTCAAATATTGAAATGGTGGAGGAAGTATTCGAGAAGTCCTTTTGAATTAATCCTTCTCATATTCCTACACATTACAAAGCTCACACATATTTGAGATATATATGAAAACATGTTGATTTTCTAACATTTAATCACAGAATCCTTTTAAATACTAAAATGAATAAAGTGGAGAACAATAAGGTGAAACCCAAGTATATTTATGGAAATGATATCGTGAAAGGTTAATGGGGCAATGGAATGTGGAGAATGATGAAGGGAAATATGGATGGAAATAGGACATTTATGAGCCCCAACAGCAAGTGAATGCCTTACTATGACAATCCAAGATGGCATGGTGTTGGTCTAACCAGTCCATCCCAATTAAGCAGTCATAAGAACCTAAAGGTAGAATGTTCAGTTCAACCTTCGTGTTCAGTCCATTCATGTCCACTTGACAGGTCTAAACTAATTATGTAACTCTTCTCTTGGTTCCTATGGCTAGCTGCACTAACCAAGAATTTTCATGTTTGATTCTCGACAAATGAAGACTTTCCACCACTCTAGGATCTATATAACTATGGCTATACCCTGAATCAATTAAAACAATAAAGGTATGGTTGTTGATCATACCTTGCACTTCAATCATGTGTGACTGATACTCAGCTTGCTTGTTGTCCATGGCTGCATAGATCCTTGGCATCCTACTACCCATGTCCTCCAATGTTTCAGCTTGTTGAACATTATGGAATGCTCTCACTTTATCATTTATGTGGGGGAAATCTTTGTACCTATGGTTTCCCTTACAACCCCAACACTCCATAGGTGTCTTCCTTGGTAATTGTCCACCCACTTCAGCCTTTCTAGGCTCTCTAAAATATGGCTGTCCCTGGGGACTATTTCTGAAAAAGGGAGGCTTGTTTCCCTTCTACCTCTACTCTTTCTTGAACTTCTTCTGATCATCCCAAGCCTTCCAAAAAGTAGGCTTTTCTCTTTGCTGCTCATACAAGCATTTCTCCCTCCTTATCATTTCTTACATAGTCTTAGGGTCATCGTACTGGATATTGTTACCGAGAGAAGGTGGCAATCCACTTAGATAACTCTAAATCTTGATAGTCTGTTCCTTGATGAATGCAACATACTTCAACAATTCCAGAAATCTTCGCTCGTATTCATCAATGGTCAGGCTGCCCAGTTTGAGTTCAAAGAACTCCTTCATCTTTCTGTCATAATATGATTTAGTCAAATATTTCTTCTCAAAATACCCCTTGAACTCCTTCCAAGTGATATCCTTCTCCCTAATGTGTTTCACCTGCTCAAGCTAATCCCACCACATGGATGTTTTTCCTTTCAATTGATACATCGCAATTCTTCCTTTTTCATGAGAGGAATAATTCTACAATTGAAAATATTTCCTCATGCCAAGCAACCATGTTTCTACATCTTCCTCCTTCTAGTGTTCTCCATCGAACATGGGAGGCTTAATCTTATTCATTTCACCTTTTAGTTCATCCACTCTAGACCTCCTATTCTTTCTGGAAGTGGCTTGAACTACTGTGTGCTTCCTTACTGGAATGCTTCGGGGAGCAATGACGATGTCTCCTAACACTCCTCAATATTCTTTTCCTCTTAGGGGTCCTGAAACTCCCTATTTTTCTTGATTCACTCTCTTTTTCCAATCTCTTTTTGATCCCATTGGAGTTCGTTCCTTGAACTCCCAAGGAAACATTCATTCCTTCTCTTTCATTCTCTGGCCTGGAAGCAATCCACACCTCTTCCATTTCTTTACACTCTGAGGCAATTCTAATCGGTTCTGGAACTCACCACTCTTCTGCAATTACAACGTGCGGACAACCAAAATTTGTCATGCTATCATTCCTTAACAAATTCCACAAACATAATTTATAACTTGAATCAGAAACATTCATTTTTCATGAAGTTTCGGAGCTCTGCTTGGCTCTGTAACTTTTGAGCGATATCCCTCTCTTCCTCAGTCCCCAACCCATGCGATCACGGGCTGTGACCAAATGCTAGACCACTAGGGTGCTTCGCGACTTTGTGTTTCAGGAGGTTTCAAAGCTCAACACTACTATCCCTCGAGTTTCAATTACCGAACTTGCGAAAACAGGTGGATCAACGGTCCACGTCTATCCAACAACCAACAGCTGAAATCCTTTGTGGCCTCTCTGTCTCGAAGTTTTCGAGACCTCGGGACTTCGGGACTTCAGAGTTTCGAGACTTCGGACCTCGAGAGTTCCCACACTTGTTTCCTCCCAACCTTCCGACATCTGAATTTCCAATTTACTTTAATCTTCATAACCATATTACACAGTTGTCACCGATTTAAACGGTGGCACGTGGCATGCTTAGGAGGGTCCACCAAGGATGATTTTAAGGATGGAAATTTATATTAAAATGTAAAAACATGGGCTAATCTTACTAGACCTTAATATGCAAAATGTAAAATGTTTGGCGATACTTCTGTAAAAATATTAAAATTTCTAAGGATTTTATATGGTTTCTTTAACATTTTGGCGTTTTTTCAGGTAAAATAATTTTATTCTATGGAATTTGGGCGAATCATTTTTAGAAAAAATGGAAATTGGCAAATCTTTTTTGGGCAAAAGCTATGGAAAATTAGCCCATTTGCGAAATTTATCCCCTAAAATCATCTATGGGGTCCATAGCACCTTCGGCGATGTCATCAGGTCCCACCACATTCACTTCTATTTTCGGGACTTCGGGTTTCGGGAGTTTGTGCATCAGCACATCTCGGTTTTCCCGATAGCTGAAATCGCGAAATTGCGATTTACTCATCTGCTTGATCCAACGATCAAGCTTTTTTATTAAGATCTACAGTGTAGATCTTCCTCGGGGCTTCGGAGTTTTGGGCATCATGATTTCATGCATCAACACATTGCATTTCTCCCGATATCCGAAATTCTGAAAGGTTTTCCAGGATAACCTTCTTGCACCTTCTCCCGATCTGATGATCGTAAGGTTTTCCTTTGCTTCCAAACATATCCTACGGCTCCAACACCTCAAGTATAGAGCTCTCTCTCTTGGTGGCCAGATACCACTCTAAATACTGTTTTATAACACCACTACACCTCCTAGACTTTGTAACACAACCAGACAACTTCTTAGCACTCAGGAATTCTAAGGTTTAAAAAAAAATGGTTCTTCCAAACACAATTTCCAATTGAAACCTCGGATCTAACGACCACTTATCCAGCCCATTCAGGCTCAATGTTGAAACCTTGTCTATGATACCAAACTGTAACATCCCCGACCCTCCAAGGACCGGGCAACGCTACCAACACAACTTCTACTTATCCTTTTAAGCTCTGAAGTAATGTTACTGCGGAATAACACTTATATAATATGCATTTAAATTAATATAAACGACTTAACACAGAGTAGCACCTAATTAATGCTAACATACATAATTAAGGTAATTAACAACAATTCATATGCGCAACAGAATAGATGATAAGCCTATAAGCATCACATGTACGCAAAACATATTATTAAGCACAAACTGATACTTATCTTTGAAACTGTTGTAATTTCACCAACTATGTGCAAACCTTCCACGAACCTCCCAACCTTAGACCGTGATACTCATCACTCTCAGCAGTAGGTCACCCCCGAGTTGGGACTAAGCTCCACCGAGTAGGGGAATTCTAGGCTAGGCAGGGTCAACAGGAAGACACACAGTCATAGAAGAAGGATTCTCTCCCACCCCAGGAGTATACACCTTCATTATCACCCAGATAGTCCTTCAACTGCTAAACCTCCCTTGCCTTGGGTTTCAGCAACATACCAGACTGAAAGTCTCTGCACTCTGTGGAAGCCACAGGATCCCTTCCAGGAGTACTCACTTCTTTCGCACACTCTCTCACTTGGAGAGAGTGACCCACAGGTTTGAAAACCTACTTCTTCAACCTCAACCACCTCTCTCACCTAGAGAGAGTGTTGTATAAACAGGCTAGACAACCTATTTCTTCAGTTCTGTTCCATCACAAGGAGAACAACAGTAAGACTCAGCAGAGGACGAATGACAGTAGCCAATTACACTTAGCCAAGGGACTGCGTGACCACAACAGTTCGTAGTTAAAACACACCCAGCATGGACAATTACGGTAGGCTTAGGGTTCATAGGACACACAAGAGACTCTGCTCAGTCCATGGGTTTACCACTAAGTTTCACAGTTTCGGGTTTCAGAACTGCCTGAGCTATGCAGGCCTCAGACACAGAGCCACACGGTTCAGACAACCCATGAAAGACTAGAGGAAGAACCCTCAGACTCAGGTGGCGGATGGAGGAATGAAGGAAGAACCCCCAACATGGCTTACTTCTCTGGTTTTAACTACATGCCTTAAGATAGTGAAAGTTTAGAGTTAGGGTTAAAGGTTTATGATCAGAGTCAGGCTCATGGTCATTTAAAAGGTCAAAAATTGCTATTTGGTTGGAAACAGGGATATCAGATATCACATAATCTACAACGCTACTACCTAGCCCATGAATACAAGTCATTTGGTTGGAGTTTGGCCGCTTCATTACTCCATTGCAAATTATTAGGTCTTGAGAGCTACAAAGCTTGACCAACTCAATACCAAACAAATTCTCAATTAGGTCTTTAGAGCTTCTTTTGTAGCTATTAGATAAAACAAGGTCCTCATCTAGCCATAAAGGATTATGGTTGGAATCAATACTTAAAAGAGTAGCTTGTTTAGTTGTAGTCATAGCATTAAAGTCTCCTAGCAGGAGGATATTACCTTCATTTTTCAAACTATAAATATCTTGTTCTAAATTATTATAGGGACAATTGTTATCTAGATTCTTTTTCTTATAAAAAGTAGAATTAATAGGTGCAAAATAGAAAATTGCTATATACATCTTCTTAACATTAGTGTCTGAAATTTCTATCCAAATGTATTGATTGAGAGGATCAATCTTATCAAGTTTAATGTGAGAAGAAATGTTCTTTCTAATATCATAAGCTATGCCTCATATCCCTCTATGGTGGGATTTTTTGTTCCATGCCGACCACAAGACAAATCCTTCTATGTTAGGGACCTTAGACTCCTCATGCTCCCAAGTTTCAACTAGACAGATAATATCAATATCACTCGGGATCCAACTTATCATAGGACCTTTGCGCCATGGAAAGCCATGACAGTTCCAAAAAAGGATCCCGAGTGTCCCAAATTCATATTTATTATTATCCTTCTGGTCTTTATCCCTAACAATAGCTTTTCGATTTCTAATTATTGCCCATTTTCCTTCTTTCCTGGCTTCTTTTACCTTTTGAACTTCCTTCCTTAATTTAGCTTGGTCTTCGGGAATGGGGTCTTCATTTATAAATATTCATGACCCTTTTAAGTTTGGAGATTTACTAAGTATGCTATATTTATGGTCATTACAACTTACTTTGACACGGATCAACCTATCTTTGTGATCAATTATTTTTCCTAGCCTCTTTGCTTCTATGAGGTAAGTTGTATCAATTTGTGATTTATTATTTAATTCTTCTTTTACTATTGCTAGGGTATCCTCCTCTTGTTGTTCTTTTATACCAAAAATTATGAGGTTCAAGGCTCTTTTGTTAGCTTATTCATTTCCTCTTTGATGGGTTTGATATACAATTTGTTTTCTATATTACTGAGGGTCAAATTTTTGGTTAGTTTTTCTTCTAGTTCTTTAATCCTATATCTCAAGTTGTGATTTTCTTCAACTCCTCCTTCTTCGGTTGATTGTTTATGTTTTTCCATTTCTTGAATCATATCCTTCATTGTCTACAATTCACTCTTGAACCGTAAGAATCTATCCTCTATTTGATTTTGAATAGTATCTTTAATTTTTTTATCAATCATTGCCTCTAACTCTATTTGGAGTTTTACTTCTCTTTTTTCACTCATTTTTTCTAATGATTCTAACTCTATTTGGATTTTGCCATCTCTCTCTTCTCTCCTTTTTTCTATTGATTCCATATAATAGTAAAGGATCTCTAAGGTGATTTTGGGGGGCCTCCCCCTTTTAGGCTGAGTTTTTGGAATAGGTGGTGGAGTGCTCATATTGAAAAAAAGAAGAGAAAAAAAATGTAACAATTATTAATTTGGATTGACTTTAAAAATGGAAAATGACTTTTTTTTAATTGATAATAATGAAAATAATTATTATCTCTCAATTCAACTTTTACTTATGAAACTTAAAATAAAAAATAAATAAAATATATTTAAATCTCTTTAGGTTAATAGATTATAAACATATTTTAAATTAAAATTGAATCAAAGTAAAAAGTGACTTACCTCATTTCACATGTCCAATATGTCCAATTGCTCAACTGGTTGAAGCAGACAAAAATAATTTCCCAAAACCACAGAGAAGTTCCGAAGAGACTGAGAGAAACTATAGAGATTCCTTTTCAAAAATGCAGATATATAATGTTAGAAATAAAATATCTCCTTCAAAACAACAGAGAAGTATTATTCTCGTAAGAAGTATTAGTCCCAAAACTATATAAAAGTATTATTCCTGTTCAAAACAGGAGAGATATAATTTCAAAACGGCGGAGAAGTATTCACCATCCTTTCTTTTATTATTAAGGAAAATACCTAGAAAAAATTCTAAAAAATAAATGTGTTTCTTCTTTGTAGGTCATAGTATCAAATCCAAAGGGGACGAGGTATGGGGTAGGGTAAGTATACCTCCATACACTTTAGCAAGATCTCTTGTCCCACAAATAAAGAAACCACATACATCAATTTGATGACTGACTTAGCCATAACTTTAAAAATAGATTATTATTATGTTTGTTTTTATATTTAAACTTTTATTATTATTATTTTTTCTTTTCTTTTCATTTTAATTTATAAAATAAATTTATAAATAATCAAATTTTTAATTTCTTTTATAATTACATCTATTCATACAGCAGCTGCTTCATATTGTCATTACATGTAAACTCCAATGAACCAAGTTCGATTTTAAAGCTTTACAAATTTCTAATAATATAAATAAAATCTAACACAAATTACCAAAGAAATCTATTTACAAGCTACCATAGGTCCCATTATGATATTGCCGAGCTCCATTGCCTTACCCGAAATTATCAAGCTTTCCCATCCTCTCTGTGTCAGCAGCTTTGGCGGTGTCATATGATGCATGCAGCCCAAAAAAGATGTAATACAGCAGCATTATGGCAGTCCAAACAGCAAACCTGATGAATGAAGCCTTATCCATGGAACACAAAAGAAAAATGTTTATGGCAATGGATAGAACTGGTATCCAAGGCACCAATGGCACCCCCCACAGATTTGGCGTTCTAGCCAGTGGAACAAACAGCCTTAATCCTAATGTACCTAGAAACAGTAAAGGCACTGTTATCAAATAAGCGATACACCCATCATTCGTAGCCCAGTATACAGCAGTGGCAACTGAGGATACAATTATTATAGCCAGAAACATGATCAACCTCTGCTGATTTTTAATGCTCGTTTCTCCCGAAACGTAGTATCTCCTCACAAGTAGTGCTATGGCTACTAGACTGTATATGAACAAGGTGCTGATGGATAATAGGTTGGAGAGCACATCTAGGTCTGTGAAAAATGCTATAACTGCTGTGGCTATGACCATTATGGCAGTTGCGTTGATTGGAGTTCCTGTTTTTTCATGCACCAACGCAAACCATGGTGGGAACATATGTGTCCTTGCAATGTGGGTCAGATACCGAGCCTGGCCTACAACACCCACAATTAGGACAGTGGTCATGCCCTCAAGGGCTCCTAAGGCTACTATGTACTTAGCCCAATCCATTCCTACCTTTTCAAATGCAACACTGTATGCAGCATTAGGATCAATGGTTTTGTAGCTTTGCATCAGGCATAAAGTCAAAGCCATGAGACAGTAGATTGTTATGATAAACACCGTGGATCCAACTAGTCCAATAGGAATGTCCTTTGCAGGATTTTTAGTCTCTTCTGCCATTGTTGCAACTGCATCGAAGCCAACATATGCAAAAAAGAGAACTGCAGCTGATGTGAAAACACCCCTCACTCCATGAGGCATAAAGTCTGAGTAGTTTGATGTTTTTGCATGCGTTAGCCCGGCAATGATGATGAACACAAGGACCGCCACATGAAATACAGAGGCGATGGCGTTTATTCTGGATGTAACTTTGGTGCTCCTTATGGTGACAATGCCTGTTATCAAAAGGATGGCAACTGCTATCGGGTCCAATTCATTGAAATCTTTCGCTAAGTTTGTATGAATGCGAAAAGCATTAGGTCGGCGATTACAGAGTGTGGCGAAGTAGGATGTCCATGACCTTGCAACTGCTGCTCCACCAATAACGTATTCTAATAGGATGTTTCCTGCCCCTATAAATGCTACAAAGTCTCCCAATTCCACTCTGAGATAGGCAAATGAACCACCTGCAAAATCAACATAAGTAACTGATTGAGGGCATATTAGATATCTAAGACTATAGCTGACAAACTTCCTGGCTGATAGTTCTACACTCAGATGGCTGAAACAGAGTACAATAAAAATATACCCCTTTCTTAACAATGCCAAGAAACCAATATACATCATATGGTGGCATTATGTTAGATCACGTCATATCTACAATAAGAATGCATACAATTATGAACACATGAAGATATAAATACCGAGTGATTTAATATTCAATTTTAGGTATCAGAAAAGTTCAATCATAATTCAAAAGGATGTATGTTCTTAAGGGTTAGAAGGATGTATGTTCTTAAGGGTTTTGCCCAATTTTTATATTGATTTACAATGTCAAAAATTCTATCAAGTTTTGGATAAACGAGAACGAGAATTCTGACTTCCTATCTCACTTGATTCTGACAACCGGAAAAATGTTTACAATATTAGAGGGCTCTCATTGATATTTCCAGAATGCACAATCATTCTAAACTAATATTAGAATGATTGACTTTCATGGCAACAATGTGTATGTGGGTCAAATGACAAGTTAGGTACTTCAAAGAGCAAACATTATCTGTCATACAGATTTTTAATAAATGTTTATACAGAATTGGCTCCAACCATGAATGAGCAGGTTGAACCATTCATCGTTCCAACCTGCCATTTATTATTCTTGTCAGTTAAGGGTAAAGCAGGTTGAACCATTTATAGTTCCAACTTGCCATTTATCATTCTTGTCAGTTAAGGGCAGACATTTACTAGGAGTTTGCGCAGTGTTTATTGTCTGTCCTTAAAAATGCAAATTAACCCAAAAAGGCACTGGCTGTGGTATGCAAATATGCTTAACCAGTTCAACCCGGTGATGCATTATACCTATAACCTTGTGGGATAAATGAAAATAGAAGATATGGAACATGATTGAAGTTGAGGACCAGCAATACAACCTTGTATTGTATAGTATTGGGCTTTCAACAATATATGAAGCAAGTTTAACATTATTAACTAAATTGACATGACATGTTTAAAGACAATTGAAATGGATGTTTTTAATAAATCTAACAAAAGTTTTACAATTTAGATTCACTCAAGACCAATTATATGTGGATATGGGATTTTAACCAAAATACGAGACATTTGACAAAGCATCCATGTTATTACAACTAGAGTAGCTAGATGCATCTATAGCAGAGGTAGTACATTTACAGATTAAATAGATGTGTCACCTTTATAACATTAATAAATTATTTTTATTTTTTTTTTAAAGAAAAAAATTTATTACCTCAAAAATCTGTTGTAATCATACATAACGGAGCCATGTCTGGAGATCTGCCACCTGTTCCACTAGTCAAGTGGAAACCAGAACAAGTGGCGACCTTTTGTTCTGTTTGAGTCATGGCAAAAAACTGCCACTTGTTCCGCTAAACAAATGGAAACCAGAGCAAGTGGCAGGGGATTGTAATGTCTAAACTGTCTGAGCATGAAGAGAGAATTTTGAACAAGAGAATGGAAACTTCTACTGTATCTTTGCAAAAATAGTGCATAAAGCTAAAAGGAAAGGACTAAGCATCGGGAGAACCAGTGAAGCTTGTGTTGGCATGAGTTAAACCATGAGGAGTGAAAATGTACGGTTGCGCACAGGTCGGGCACCGTTGCTGGCTCTGTGAACTCAAGAGCCCATCATACAAAATGCTGAGTTGGTTGTTGAGTAAGGTATTCCTATGTAGTTTTTCCTGCATATCCTTGCATATCTTGAAGATGAGTTCTAGATGCTCTGGCTCGAGGAGACAAGTGGAGTGTGAGTCCCGGTCCAGAGCTGAGGAGGGTGGTGGAGGCTCCATTAGGCAGTCGACCGACGGGATCTCTTCCTGAATTATGCAAGTTGCCCAGTCTGAGGAGCATGCTGCAGCAGGGACAAAATGGTTGGTGCTAGGCAGGTCATGGGGGTCTAGAATAATATACAGAAGGGAATCCGGCGGAACTATAATTGGCTCTGTTGGAATCTCTTCTTCAACAATGGCCATTAGAGGCTCGATGTGCCCCCCATCCCAACAAATCAAAGAGGTCAAAGATGCATGGGCGAGTCTACAAATTCTATGATGCCTGGCAGCATAGCTGTACTAGGAGGGCCCTCTCTTGGGCATACCACGCTCTCGTGGCATGGCAGTGGAGATAAACCAGACTGTGAGCGGCTTGAGAATTCGCAGAGTAGGGAGAACGACAGGAGAAAAACCAAAATACAATATCTGAGCCAAGTGGAAAGAACCATAACATACCCGGAGGAAGTGGAGGGACGCCAAAGAAGCTTAAATGACCTTGCGCATGCCTCTCGTACCCATCGTCATCCGTCAGCCATGGTGCATTGAAGGAGCCATTAAACTTGCACAAGGGAGCTGTCAAACCTGCTCTAAAATGCTTTGAATGCTGCCCTCCCTACGAGAAATGGAAGTGAGGGTGGCAGCAGGCGCTATTAATACTAGGATCTACATGCTAGCAACATGGCACCCCATCCGGGGGAATAAACTATTTTTTTTTTTTTAAAGTCCATAAAAATGAAATTTTTTAAAATAACAAACCATAATAATAGAAACATCTAAAAACAGGTATCACAATAATAATAAAATAACCCAATATAAATTCATCTTAACCCTTGATCTAAGTATCTGTAAAATTAGTATCTTTTAACCTCTTTTTATGTTTATTAGATCTGGAATTAAGACGAATCTATCTTGGTTGGTAAAAATTCATCTCATGTGAATATAAACCTTAATCAAAACATTGGACAAAATACCGGATATCATCCCAAACAAAAATGATGAATGCTAATTTCTACTCTATAAATCTTTTCTATGAAAAATCTACCTCTTGTATAAAAAAAGAAAGAAAATGAAAAATGAAAAATTATCGAAAGAGTGATCCAAAACAAGGAACACTAAATATATAGATTTCCTCCACATAACCAAGAACAGAATATGGCCCTCCACATAACCAAGAACAGAGTATGGCCAAATGAGCTTTTTGGACTACCCAGAAAAATTAATAAAATCGATAACCACCACAAAAAATGCAGATATAGTAAGTTGTAAACAGAATAAGAATGTTTCGTTGTCTACATAAAAACAGTAAAGAGATGGACAAGGCCAACAGACATCAGTCAGTAATGTGTAGCATGATAAACAGAAGATGAACGAGTCGCCACAGTATCAGAAAATGTGGTGCCCTTGAAAGACATCCCTGGAAAGATTCCTCGATATCTCAGAAAAGATTGACATCATACTCAATTCAGACGCTGAATGATTACAGGACCTTCTAGACACAACCCACCTCCAATAACCTGTAAGCTATCTTTGCTGATTGAAAACAAGCCAAATCATTGAAATGCACACCTCATTAAAAGCTTTTTCGGATACATATGGTCATTTTGGCTACAATGTCTTTTAGACTGCGTTCCTTTACCTTCAGACAGCAGAAAGATTTTCTGCACCTGCCACTAAGGAATTTTTTTTTATTACACCTAGTTAAGAACAATTCGGTAGCAGAAAACAATTTGATTCTCAAAGGAACAGAAAAGATAGTTGTCCATATTCTGTGCTCTGTTCAGGGATGGATAATCTGATTTTAAACAGCAACATAGAATATTGATTCAAAGAGAAAGGACAGTATGCATGGACTATACCATATTTGATATAAAGTAACCTGTTAGTTATCTTTGCTGATTGAAAACAAGCCAAATCATTGAAACTCACAACTCATTAAAAGCTTTTTCGGATACATATGGTCATTTTGGCTACACTGTCTTTTAGACAGCGTTCCTTTACCTTCAGACAACAGAAAGATTTTCTGCACCTGCCACTAAGGATTTTTTTTTTATTACACCTAGTTAAGAACAATTCGGTAGCAGAAAACAATTTGACTCTCAAAGGAACAGAAAAGATATTTGTCCATATTCTGTTCTCTGTTCAGGAATGGATGATCTGATTTTAAACAGCAACATAGAATATTGATTCAAAGAGAAAGGGCAGTATGCATGGACTATACCATATTTGATATAAAGTAAGAACAACACCATATTTAATATAAAGTAAGAACAACATATAAATAGACTACGTATCCGGTTTTACTGAAGAAAGATATAATATCCTGAACATGTGAAAAGTGGTGATCAACCTAATACAACACTGATAAGTATTTTGCAGAGTTCGTTCAAGATACCTCAAGATGAAACTCCACAGTTAATTATGCTCATCTTGGGAGCTCTACAGTTACTATGCGCATCTTGAGAGGTACTAGGGTGGTTGACTTGAGAAAAACATATAATAACATTTGAGTCTACTATGAAAGAAAACACAAATAACAGAAAACAACCCTCACAGTTATTTTGGGGGAGTTTGTTCAGTTCAATATACTTGAACCAATAACCCAACACAACCCTCACCGGTATTTTGGGGGAATTAATTCAGTTCAATATACTTTAAGATGAGATGAACACTGCTATCCGTGTTCATCTCAGAGAAGCACTAGGATGGTAATTTGAGAAGAAGAAGGCTGTATACTTTTGTTATGTACTATTAAGAAAACAATTATAATAGAATACAACACCAACAGGTACTTAGGGGAGTTCGATTATGATATTTGGTGTACTCAGTGTTTATGGGTAATTTCCATCACAACAACAAAACTCCAAAATTCCACTGTTAAATGTGGTCATTTTAAAAATGAATAATAGAATAGGAAGCATTTTTAAAGAGAAAATGGCCTTGAGCTATATAACTGTGTATTTAAAATATCTTTCATGATAACTGTGTATTTAGTTTATAAGATTAGTTAAATTTATTGTGGACAATGTTATTGGATATTTGGTTAGTTTTGTGTTAGATATCTAAAATATCTGTCATAATAATTGTATATTTAATTTGTAAAATTAGCTCAATTTATTGTGGTCAATGTTATTGAATATTTGATTAGTTTTGTGTTAATAAATATACCATTGAAAACACACTAGTTTACACCAAACATTTCTCCACAAATTTTTTTGGTGGAAAAACTCTGAAGAAAAGTATGTATTATGACATAAATGACCAAATAGAAGTTATTCGACTCCAAATTACAAAATCTTCCATGAATCAGAAAAGAATTGAAAAGATTCTGACCTGCTATGGGGATTTCAACAGCAAATTCAGTGTAACAAAACACAGAAAGCATAGCAGAGATTCCCGAAATAACATAGGACAACAGGACTGCGGGCCCAGCGTTATCTCTGGCTTCCAAACCTGTTAGTACAAAAACCCCAGCACCAACAACAGCTCCAAACCAAAACAAATCCCACCAATTTAGATTCTTCTTCATGTCATTTCCACTCCGAGCCCGAACCTCGGTCATTTCCACCTCAACCGAAGACCTTGCAAACATTCTGTCCCGAAATCTACTCCCTATCTGCCACAGAGCATTTGAATAACTTTCCCAGCTCCCGAAGGACGGCTCTGGTAGAAATTGACCCCTGCCAGCTTCCCATCCCCTTCTTGTCATGTTTCCGAGCTTCAGCTTCTATCAAGGCAAAACAGATTCAAGACTGATGTTCGACTCAAGCTTATAGAGTCGGAGAAAATTCCCACCTTTCAAAAGCAAGAGGAGTTCCTGTGAGGAAAAACACAGAATGTGTATAAATTGATCAGATTAGAGAGTATGGGTGTGAAACAAACCATATCGAATTTGAACACGTATACAGAATGTAAACATATCTTATTTAATCTAGACAACTCTAATATAATTGAAATAGCATAAGTGGAAGAAGAAGACGACGTAATTTTAACGTCCATGAGGCTAACAATAACCTATGGGACAGACTGTCTCACACACTGATTTCAGCAGTTCAGCCATTTTCCTATTCAACTTGATGATGAGCTCCCCTAATTTCTCCACTGTCCTCTCGCTGAATAAGTCATTCCAAGAGCTAGCTGTCAAGATATTTATATAGTTGTCTCTGCTGTCTTTGAAAGCTTCACACTCTAAAATGAAATGCTTTTCTGTTTCCACTTTTCCGGAGGTGCAGAACACACACACCCTTTCTTCCCAAGCTTTTTTTGGTCTTTTCCAGTGCCCAGTTTCACAACGGAGTTGATGGGAATTGGTTCTTAATTGGGCAATAAGCATTTTGGCTCTCCAAATATATTGACCCCGATGTACGTTTTTTGATGATGATTGTATGTGGGGTTAAACTCTTCAATATAGTACTCTTTCTTTCTCCCGAGCCCTTTATCCCAAATTCGCTTGTGGAACCTATCAATAACAAAAGTCTTTATCTCTTTACCGTTCGTAGGGCACTTGTTCAAGTGGATATCCCATTTACTAAGTCATTTATTATTGTGTCTCATCCACATCTTCTTCCTTTTGCACAATATGTCATTGAAGACGACCTTAGGCCACCGACTGTCTTCCATTTGCTCAATTTTTTTTAGATATCTTATGAGACGTATCATAGCAATTGCTTCAATAGAAGCAGCCCCCATTTCACTAAGAATGACATCATAAGGGACTGAATTTTTAATTTTAAACTTGTTTGTGATCAAGCGTTTTTTAATCTTCTCAATTTGTTTCCACTGTAAGTCAGATGTGTTGCTGGTCCACACTTCACAACCATATAGAACCACCGGGATCACTAAAAGACCAAAGAGAGTTTGCATAGTCTTCCAATCCCATAGCTCTGCTTCTCTGCATCTATTTTGAAAAGCATAGAACGCTTTCCAACCTCCCAAAGTTCTTTTCTTTCTGCAGCCTTCCCAACTTAGATTTTTGTTGTAGTCAATTCCGAGGTATTTGTAATCTGCCACTTCTTCAAGAGTGTTGCCTTCAAAGTAGAACTTATGTTGCTTATGTTTTCTTTTGCTAGAAAAAATTACCACTTTCATCTTGCTAGTATTGACTTGCATTCCCACTGGACTGCAAAAGCGCTCAAGGGAAATTAAGTGTTCTTGCAACTCAAGAGTGGATTTAGCAATCAGAATAAGGTCATCTGCATACAAAAGAAGCCTTATCACAAAATCGCCCAAAAGAGCACCATCACCCTCCTATGAGTTTAACCACTCTTCAAGTCTGTCAATATATAAGCCAAAGAGGGTAGGGTAGGGGACAATGGGCACCCTTGCTTGACCCCAATATCACTCCTAAAACTTTCGGAGATACCAGCTGATGTTCTGATTTTGACTTTAATCTCCTCATATAGCCTATGGACAGTTGTTCTAAGATGTATAGGAAACCCAAGTTCCTTCATTCTATGCCAAAGATTATCTCTAGGGACCGTGTCAAAAGCTTTTTTGAAATCGACAAAGCAACAAAAGGATTCTTTTTTTTTCTCCCACACTTTTTCAATGATGTGCCTTAGAGTTATACCATGATCAATCGTTGAGTGTTTAGGTCTGAAACTTGCTTTCCCTTTAGCATGCTTATCCCCTTCTTCCGCCCACTTGTTGATTCTATTTTCTAGCATACTTCCAAATAACTTCACAAACAAGGGGTTTATCATTATGGTCCTATAGTTGGAGGGATTGTTGACATCCCCACTCTTGAAAAGTGGTATTGCTAGGCTCGTTGTCCAATCTGTAGGAAATCCCTACTGAATGATGTTGTTGAAAATTTTCATAATGTGAGGTGCAAGAGTTTTTGAACCCCACTTTAGATATTCTGCCTGGAGTTCAACTAAATCTTTTTCTTTTCTAACACCCAAGTTTTTGATACCCACCTCAAT
>CBVK0100286128.1:0-23372 GCA_900067695.1 Picea abies | reverse complement strand
GAGAGAGAGAGAGAGAGTGGAAAAACTCAAATTTTCCAGTGAGTTTATTTTTTCTGGAAAAATGATGTTTCACCTTGATTCATTCATTTTTTTTCAAATTTCAATGATTTGGGTCATATTGAAATTGGGCCAAAACTCAATTCCTAATAGATTTGGAGAAGAATTTGTGTAGAAAAGGGTTGAGTTTGTCAAATTTTAAGCTAATCTAGTATTCTAAACTTGTTATGGATGGACTAATAATTTTAGATTGATTCAATTGCTGATGTTATATGTTAATTGTACACAATCCAGTGACAAAAGATGTATTTCAAGACATTTAAACTATTTTTACATTAAAAACAACAATTTCATCAATTCAAAATTATAATTTCAACAAAAATAATCTCCAAAAAAATATAAAAAACATAAAATATTTAACTTTCTTAACACATTTCCTATATTATTATTATTTAATATTAAGATTGACTAACATATATGTAATTATATCACCTTAAACCAGTCCTTAACAAGATCGATACCTTTGAGTGATGGGGTGCCTCCAATATTGCTCCTCTCCATCGTGGAAGCAGATCAATGCCTTGACGACCAACTATATGTTACATAAATGAAATTGACACGACAATTGTTATATTATACACAGTAGACATGAGAATTCAACACAATTAAAAAATGTAATATATTGCATACGATGATGAAGATTGACTTACATTGACAATTTGATCTGTTATATTCCAACTTCCATAGGTGTGGTGTCATTCTTCGTGGTTTTATCCCACTCTCCTCTTTACCATTGAAAATATGTTTATCGGTATTTTGATACCTATGGTTCTTAGGAAGAAAGTTCCTATATTCATCAAACACCTCCTTTCCTAAACTTCTTGAACGATGAGATCTCATCCTAGGACCACAAACTGGACATGCAAATTTACCCTTTGTTTGCAGACCTAGAAGATACGCATCAATGACAACATTAGTTATATAACAAGCAATTATTTAAAAAAAAACATTATAATATCATCAACATCTAACTTATTTAAGTGCAATATTGTGTTACATACCACAAAAATGTGCTAGTCCCGGTGCATCGTGAATTTTCCATGTAAGAATCCCATGGAATTGAAATCCTCTTTGACCTATTGGTCTAGAGATGTCATACATAGTGATTTCGTCCCATAACTTTAACAGCTCATCGACAAGAGGCTCAATATATACATTCATATCTTTCACTTGGTACTTACCTAAATGGTTAAAAAACACACATAATTACTACACCTTGTATATATATATGAAATTGTGCAATGAACAAGACAAATGAAATGTTAAACATTAAAAAAACAATATCGTTATAAAAATATACCTGGAACAATCATTGCCAACATTGTGTGCTCTCTCTTTATTGACATCCAAGGAGGAAGGTTATTGTTTATAAAAAAAACAGGCCACACTGAGTAGATAGACCTGAGCTCACCAAATGGATTTACACCATCAGCTGCCAATGAAATCCTAACATTACGAGGTTCTTATTTAAAATTGGCCATCTTTCTTCGATATTTTTATATAAAGAACCATCTGTAGGAATTCAAAGAACATCATCTTCACTTCTATTCCATGCATGGTAATCCATAAACTGTGCTATGTTTTGACATCTAAATAGTCGTTGTAGGTGTGGAATTGTGGGAATATAATGAAGAACCTTGTGAGGCACCTTTTTTGTTAATTGATCAGTTTGATATCTATTGATTTGACATTGTGGGCGATTCGATTCAGATGCATATTGTCCATAATATATTATGTGATCATTGGGGCATGCATCAATATCCTAATATTCCATTCCAATTTCTTTTAGAATGGCAGATAATTCTCGGTATGTGCGAGGTAACTTATTTGGTGATGGTAAGAAATATTCACCTATCAACCTACAACAACAATATACAAAAAAAAAAATCAATAATGAAAATTATATTAATTATTATAAATATTGCATCCTTAATTTAGACATCAATTGACACTAAAAATAAAATAAAATAAAACTTGAAAATTGCATAAAACTATAAAATTATGTTGCTTACCTTAGAATCTGTGTCATACATGTGTTTGAAAAACCATTTGATACCTTCAAGTTGACCAACAACACTACAGCAGAGAGAACACTTTTTTTTGTGCTTTCATATAGGGATTCAATGGCATTTTGAAGGATAGTTTTATCAAAAATATATTCATCATCATTGTCCTCAGCACTGTCATCATTATCATCCTGCAAGTTGTCCTCCTCCATGTTGACATCATCATCCATTGGAGCATTATAAATGTCTTGGATCAATCTATTTGTCCCATCATCATCAACTGTAGTATTAATATCATCATTTTCCATAGGAATAACGTGATCACCATTATCCACACGATTAAGTTCAGTTTGTTCTTCAGTGTTATATCTATGAAAATGTCTCCTATTAGGCGACATCACATTCTTAGGATGATTTTTATTTAATAAAAACAATGGAAACAATAAAATACAGTTAGAGTATATCACAAATATTATTTTGAAAGATAAATTAAAAAAAAAACAATTAATGTATAATACCCTTAAAGATCTATAATAACTAATTACTTACCATGGGACAATATTCATTGCCCCCTTCAACGTGCCCATTCTCCCTACAATGTTTTTCAACTATTTTTAAAGGTAGTCTTCTTCCATTAAAGCCCCTACATTCACAACAAGGGCAATAACATTTCCCATCACCATGAATCACCATGTGCTTCTTTAACATAACAAGCTCTCTTTTCTCGTCTGGAGTTGACATTGTAATTACCTATTACAACAAATCCATTGAAACATTATAAGTACAATATACAAATCTATTCAAATAATTTGGTATATATTTAGATATTTGTAATGAAAATTATACAACATGTTCATAAAAAATAAGGGACAAAGCATGAAACCTAAAAGCATGAAACATTAATAAGAGGAGGTGGATCTATCATCACCCAAAATCACACTATATAATATTAAGTCCCTAATAAAAATTAGGGTAGCTTTAGGGATACACAAGAGTATTGATGCCCAATATCAACAAAAAAACCACTTCTCTTCACTTCTAGTTGGTTCTTTTCCAACTCAAGGAGGAAACCCTAAATGCAAATTTACTAAGGCAAGGATACTTAGATATTCAAGAAGTTCCATGAAATATAAGAAAAAAATTAGAGTGATTGAATCTAATTAGAGTGATTGTAGCTGAATTGGTAATCTTTTTACTCTATCAAAAGTGGATAAACCATAAAATCTTAATAAGGAGTTAAAATAAACCATAAAATCTGATTTAAGGAGTGAAAATAAACCATAAAATAGTTCAATACCACCAAATTGCTAAATCACACAAAAAAATTTTAAGTATTGACCTTCAAAATCTCAGCGATGTAGAGTCTGATCAATTCAATGTTTCTCTTCTTGAAAGAGAATTGAAATCAAGATTTCATAAAAAACCAAAACACCATTGCATCAGAACACTCGAATGATTTTCGCAACTGTAGAAAATGATTGTCGCAACTATAACAAATTTGTCGTAACTGAGATATATATAGGATTGATTTGTCGTAAATGACCGTTTGATTCTCACACATGCCATTGTTGGTTGCTATAGCAACTAACTAGTGGTTGGTCGCTCTACCGACCAACTTTCGTCATTAAAACGACCAACTTGGAAGGTTCGTCGCTAGAGTGACCAACATTTGGACCCCGAAAAAAAAAGTATATTTAGTCCAAAAAAGCAAAACAAATATGATGAAATTTTAAACCGTCATAATATTTTGTCATAATTTGCGCCCAATGTAGTAGTGTATGTTTGGTGGCCATGACTTGTATTACTTGACATGGATATTTTCATGTTGGCATTTATGCTTTGATACATTTGTATTCTGAGTATGGGAATTCCTACCTGAGTGATGATATATTATTGTACTATATTTCCTTGTTTGTTGACAGGTTTCTGACTGATGTGTTCCTTGTTCCCGACACACACTCAACAAAGTATTTCAGCAATCACTATGTTCTAACTTCATACTTTTGGGGGATCAATGTTACACATTATTTTCGTCACCACTATGAATGTTAATGATGTAAACCTATCCCTTTTCTTGAGAAGGATCAATGGCTTGAATCCCCAAAGAATAATGAAGATACATTTTCCCAGATAGATGGAATTATACTTTTCCTTTGTCAAAAACCTTAGAAAAAGGGATTGTCACACCTTTCTTTGTGTTAAGGGTGCGACGATATAGGATCATCGCAGGTTTCACCACAGTGGTCTGCAACGTCGTCGCAATTTTATCAGTATTAAGGGTGTGACAATTTTCGTACAAAGGAAAAGGGGAATTTCTCGAAAATTCTAGAATAGAAGCTTCGAGGGTGATGTGGCCTCCAATCGGTTTGGATCTGAGTCACATCCTTGATCTCTTGGGATCATTATAACCTCTTCACCCTATCCTTTTCATCCTATAAAAGGAGAGGATTTCTCATGGGGAAATTTGGATTTGAGTTGGCTAGGTTTTGGTGTGAGCTTGAGTAATTTTTGTAGCTTTGGTCTTTACTTTGTCAAGATAGATTGTTGATATCAGAATCCGTGGAGCAGAAGTGTGTGGGAATAAATGAATTGTTGGAAGGGACCTTACAACATCAAGGCATTGGTTGTATTCCCCTTTTCATATATTTAATACGGTGATATATTTCTTTCCCATAAAATTGGTCTTATTTTATTGTATGACTCCTTGATCACATACATAGGTTTTGTTGAGTATACGTTGTTTCTTTCACTTTGCTGGCTTGTGTATTTTTACAGGTTCAACATCCCATAAGCCTTGAAATGGAGCGAGGATGACACTAGCAAGGACAAATGACATTTAAAAGGTATGTCATTTATCTCTTGTTAGTTAGTATTCTTTATAATTAAAACTTAGGGAAAGTTTTATATTTTGTCTTGTTTTGTTCTAGTTTCAGGGTGAAACTAGGGAGATCTATTTGTGTTTGCACTTACCAATTTGTCTGATAACAATCCACTTGTAAGAGAAATTGTTTTGAAATTCACAAAACCAAGAAGTGTGGCAATGATGTAGGCTCGAGGACGTCTAAGTTTGGTGGATTCAATTTGGAAATCTATTTATGATATAGATTGCACCATGCAAACCTAAAAAAAACAAATAATTCTCACTCAAATTTACAATTCTCAAGACTTGTTAATTAGATAGATATGTAAAGTAGTCCTATAATTATATTCCTTGATTAAAGTATTAAAAGGAAACTAACATAACCTCAAGCTATATAGGTAAGGTTCCTTACTACTGAATGTATTTATCCTATGTAGTATGTAGTGTGCTTGAACAACTGAATTCACATGATTTTGAGCAACATGTTTTTCAAGGTGATATAACTTATGGTATTTAAAATTGTGATAGTTGGTTGATAAAGGGAACTCATTGACTAAAAAAATAAACCTACATTATAGGAACAATAAGTTAATAACTATAAATGTCTCAAATGTTGAGTCAACATTACTTGCTTTGTCATGTCCTTCATATATTCTTCCATGAATCAAAGGACAACTTATCGACCTACAATATTCTCAATTTATTTCTCTAATTCAAGTAGGACTTCTTCTACAGGCCTTCAATGGTTTCCAATAAAAATGCCACCATCTCCAAAGTCATGAACATCCACAAAAAAATGTGTCATAACCAAAAAAAAAACTTTACTACAATTAATATAATACATGTTACATTGCATTTCCCTCTTTGGCATTCAGATAAATAATATAAACAAGAACAAAATATAAATTCCAAAATATTCTCAATGCTATTCACAAGGGTTTGAATAAAAAATTAACATTGTGCCTATTTTAGGCTCCAAGGGTAACATTGTGGTATGTTTGTATCTATAGGAAAATTATGGATATATAGGAATACAAGAATATGATATAATTCCAACCATCAATTTTATAAACATTGTCTCTCTTTGCCATTGGAAATTGTATAAACAAAAATGAAACATGAATTTGCAAAAGATTCTCAATGTTATTCACAACTGTTTGACCAAATTGTAACATGGTTGTTGGCCCTTGGTCATGTATTAAGGAATAAAGTGAAGATTAAGGAAGAAGAAAGACAAAGTATGAAGTGCATGGAAGGTACACAAATTGAGGAAGGGTTAAAGTGGTTAAAGAAGCATAAAAAAAGGAATGAAGTAAAGGAAAGTAATCCGTTGAAAGAGAAGATAAAGGAAGACAAAGCAACAATGAAGATAGATCGTGGACAAGTCAGCAAGCAGAAGATGACACCAATGGGTGCTTTGGATCACTTCGTGGAGAAGAAGGAAGAACAGGTCATCGAAGTCCTTAAAATGCGGGTTATGTGGACCTTGGGTTTTGGCACTTGGGATTCGGTCCATGGTTTTCTAAGAGTCATGGAATGTATAAATAGAGATGTAGAAGAGTTTATATGGGAGGCGATAGTGATGTTGAGATGTAAAAGTGTTATGTTTTAGGGTATTCTTGTATTTTTGGTTTTCAGTTGGGTGCAAAGATCGACTCTGTAGCTGGTTGCCCAGGCATAGGAAATAAAGAGGAAGAGAGAGAAGGATTTGAAAATGAGTGAGAATATAGAACTGTATATCTTCATCTATTCTATCAATAAACATAGTTTTGTAGACGTATCCCTAGGGAGAGGGTGAACCACATAAAATATTGTTGTTCCATGTGGTTGATTCTTTGTTATTTACTACCTTTTACACTGTTATTTCATTGTTATGTTTCCCATCAAAGTTAAGCATAATACTGTTAAGAATATCTAGGCTATTTTGTGTTGTTGTTTTGGAATCATCTTGCATTTCCTCTAGTTGTAGAAACTTGTGTCCTGCAACCCCCCTATTGTTATTTCGGGTGAGACTTCATCTGCTTCATAGGTGTTTTCGTAAGGGCCAGTAGTCAAGGTTTGTTGGTGTGTTGTTATATTTGAACCCTGGGTCTTCCCCCGTGCCAACAAATGGTTCCTTTGCTGGGATTGGGATCTTCTTGAGGGAATTTCAAGGTGGTCTTCATTGAAGAAAAAAATTCAAAGTTGGATAGAAGAACAAGAAAGGGACTTCGCCGAAGCTCAGAACAAGAACCCTAGCATTAGTACAAAAGACTGGTTGGGAAGGTACATTTTTACTGATGTGCACGATATTTTCTTTGTAGGAGTTCATCAGGAGTTGTACGAGTGGTTAGCCAGACTAGAAGACACTTAGTTTGAAATCAGATCTAGACCACCTGTGGTTTTGACATCAACATTGACTAAGAGAGTCAAGAAAGTTGATAACATTGTGTCAAGTGAAATGGATCTCTGGTTTGACAACACTATTGGAGGGTACATTACTGAATTTTCTATTGACAGAGTGGAATCATATAGTCAAGCAGAGAGGTATTTCTTCAAGGGACCCAGAGGAAAGTTTCTACGCTTTTTGAAGTTGAATATTAAGATGTTATTGCATGAGAAGAATATCTTAAAGATATAGTAATCAATTGGATTTTAAAGATAATGTTCAAGAATTCAGACAGTGATAGTGACACAATGGTTGGACACACGCGTAGTGAGAGATCATTCAAAAATATTCCTCTTTCAAACCTATTTAAGAAGAGTTATGTGCCATTATCACAAGACGAAGGATTCTACAATGGAGAAGAAGCAAAGCGATCAGATGAAGAGTATTCAGAGTTCACAAGGGCAGAGGAAATAGAGACTGAAGAACCTCATCGATAAGAACTAAGAACTTCAGGTACTGTACCTACTGTCGAAGTAAGTATTGTTACTCCTCCTATGGTTTTAGTAGAACCAACTAACCAGAGTAACCAGAGTAATCAGAGCACTCAAAGTACTTCCACAAGAAGTTTAGTATAGGCTCAGTCGAGAAACCAAGGAAATTCAATGGCATATGAAATGAGGTTAACTATTTTCATAGGATATGGATCCAAGGATCATGACCAACAATGGTTCTTATGTGAAGCTGTATGGAGCATTAAGCAAGTCACAAAGATGCTAAGAGAGCTCAGTTTAGTACTACCTTGAGGGATAGTGCACTGAGATGGTATATGAAGTTTGTTACAACATATGTATAGCCTAGAGCATTGAATGACATTAAGGCTGCATTGAGTGTAGAGTTCAAGAATCCTAATTCAGAGTCACAATGCATTATAGAGTTGAAGGAAATCAAGAAAAAGGTGACAGAACCTATTTGGGAATTTGATCAGAGGTTTAAGACCTTGACAGGCCATTTAAGTTTTCAAATTCTAGATGAACAACATAAGGAATGGTACATCTCTTCCCTCCTTCCACACATTAGAGTTCCTGTAATGCAACAGAAGGTTGCTTCGCAGGATGAAGCATTAGATATTTCCATGAAACTAGAAGCAACCCCTGTAGGCAAATCCAGTCCAGGTATGAGTTAGATTTTGAATCAATTAACTAGTTTATCTTTACAGGTTAAAGACATGAATAAAGACAGAGGAAAAGAGAAAAGAGAATACATCTGGTGTATCAAATGTAAAGCAGAGGGCCATGAAAAAGAGAATTATCCTTTATTTATTGAATACTTGGCCTCTGGAGCTCCTAACCCTTTAAAGCAGGCTACTTTACCATGGTGCGAGGTATGTAGAACTAGACATCGCCCTGGTGAATGTTATTATATGCAGAAATATGTCCAGATACCCACCAATTTTTATTGTACATTTTGTATAGATGTGGAGCATGATGAGAAGGACTGTAGGGCTTATGATCTCATGCATGAAAGATCAAGGGATTCATATAGAATTCAAGGAGAATTACAGCCAGAAGGGAATGTTGCACAGTTCAATTCCCCAGGAAGAGGAAGCTTCAACCCTCGTAGTGGGTTCAAAGGAAGAGGATGAGGAGGAGGCATGGGTTGAGGTCGAGTTCATATTATTTTCTATAACTATGCCCAGATAGGTCATTTGGCAAGGGGTTGTTAGAACCATTGAAATACTTTCAGCTACTGTAATTCATTTGACCATGTCATTGAACACTGTCCAGTATTGTTAGCTAAAGTTTAGGAAAGACGAGGTGGAAACCAACAAATCCATAAAATATTAGTTGAACCTCACGGTGAGGAACCCAAAGTCGCTATTATTACTAGAGGAGGCATTGTGACTCTAGGAAAGACTACATATGGATCATGGATCATAATATCTTCAGTGAAGGTGCCATTGTTTGATCCAAGGAAAGAAAATAATAATTTTGAAGAAGAAAGAAGAGAATTTGTAGGTGAACATGCTTCTTCATCTAGGGCACAATCAGAATTAAGGGAATGTGAAATGCCTCCAACATTTTATTAGTCTGCCCTGCCTAGACAAGCAAAAGAGGTAAGCAAGCTTTTGGACTTCTTGTATACTTGTATTGATTTGATTAAAGATGAAAGAGTTGTCTAGGAACTACAACACCTGATAAGACAATATGAAATTGGAAGAGTAGATTATCTATTGAGTAGATATGTGAATCAAGTATCTAGAAAAAGGAGGACAAGCAAGGAACTACACCTTAGTGCTCAGATTGGAGACTATGACATGGACTATGTGGTCCTCCACCTGGGATCATAAGTAAATGTTATGATGAAGAATACTTGGGCATTGATGGGAAAAAATAAATTGATTTACTCTCCTATTAGGCTTAGGATGGATAATCAGTAGGCAGTGATCCCCTTTGGAAGACTAGAGCATGTCCCTGTGGACATCGATGGAGTGAGGACATTTGCAGACTTCAAAGTGATCGATATTGTTGATTATAGTTGTCCCTATCCTGCGTTGTTGGGTATTGATTGGGATTTCGACAATTTGACTATTATTGACCTGAAAAAGAGAAGAATGACATTTGAAGGTGATGGCCTTAGGGTCATTACACCTCTTGATCCCGATGAAGTTCGCAGATACACATAACCTATAAGAGAAGAATACTGTGCCTATTAGATGAAGAACATCTATAAACTGACAGTAAGACAAAAATATTATATTAATCCTAAAAAATATGGAAATCTAAGTTGGAGAATTGAAAGTGCATGCTCGTCAGCTTCAGAAGAAGCAATGGAAAATTGGCAGTACAAAATGTATGAAGTCTCTACGTGAGGTGTGCCATATTGACTAAGGTAGTTAGATGGATTGGCACAGAAGTAAGTAATCTTCCTACATTTGATGGATTGAATAATTTAGTGACATTTCTATTTGAATTTTAAGGAATTGTACCGGTACAATAGAGGTTGTTGGCACTAGATGAAGCCTTGAAAGCAATGCTAGATAGATGGTGGGGAATGTTGTCGCAAGAGTTGGTTCTAGGCTGTAATAGAGCCAAGCCTTAGCACATTTTAAATGAAAAAATAAGTTATCACTCAGAAATTGATTTGGGTTGTGTGCAAGTAAATTCTGAGATAACCACGAACCACTTTTGATTAGAAGATGCCCCTTCCAACCTGAGAGGGATCTCTCGAATATATTTCACAATAGGATATCCAATAAGCTTAACAATGGGAAGATCTATGGGTAACAAAAATTTTTGAGGTTTTTAGGGTTGATGGGTTGGACCGGGAGGTATTCCATTGGGCATGGAGTCAAATGATCAAGCAAAAAATAAGAGTGTTTCGGAAATGGAAATCCATGGAGCGGAGGCGAGATAGAAGCTAATTACAAAGAGAAGGGTTTATAAAAGTATGGCAGCAGAATAAGGAGAAAACATATCAATACACAAGGAGCACTTAACGATGAGTGAATTCCAAGAATAAATTAGTGGAAAGAGATGGTTGGGATAGAGAATCTAGAAAATGATGAATTCTTAACCTTGATCTCTGCAAGAAACAACCTATAACCAGTCTGCAACAGAGCATCTAATAGAGGATGAATTCTATTACAAAACAATTACAAATCGAGAAGAAAAGATAGATGGAGTGATATTGAAACTAAGAAAATGGACAAACTTTGCAAGAAACATCACAAGAATATCTGATATGGATAAAACATGCTTTTGAAATCTTTTATCAAACTAAAAATGAAAGCTATAGCCCAGGAGTACTACTCCTGTGTCTTTCCCCCCTTTCTTCTTCAAGAAGATACAATAATATAGGTATTCTTTCGAATAACTGAAAAACGATTCAAATTAAAAAAGAAATACCTCTAGAAATGAACAGGTATCTCATGTAGATATTGAGGTCAAAATCCTCCCAAAAGATAACAATAGTTACCATCAATTTCAAAAACTTTCTGCCATAGAAAATGGGTCAAACTGTTGAAAATTGGGGCTACGGTTATGGTTTTGTATCTCTCGAATAGTGACAGCTGTGTATAAAATAAAAGAGGTTTTTGTGCATCTATTTTTTCTAAGAAAAAAAATCTCTCAGTTCCTTGATGTCCATTTCCATTTTCCCCAGATATGCATTTTACAAACATGTGTCAAAACATGAAGATATGAGATCCGAAAATTAGCGCTTGGAGATGGATTCGATTCTCCCAATATGTGACACTTGTAGGAAAACTAAGAGAGGCTATTGATATTTGATGTGTTAGGCAAATAATCCTCTGACCGTTTCTTAAAATGATCCTCCAGTCACTCAAAATCATCATTTGAAAATGATGACTCAACATAGTAAAAAATGCCATATTTATGAAAATGAACCTCACCTTTCAGGGGACTTTTGACTACCTTCCCAAGATCCAAATGAAACTATGAAGACACCACTGGAAATATTAGGATCTGTAGATGTCAAGAGACTATTAGAACATGGAAAATGGCCTCTCCAAGGTTGAGAACAATGGTTTTTTCCCAAGGAAGTTTTTTGCATATGAAAAATCTGCGATTTCGGTGGCTAACAGGCCGAAAACAAGGGTATCTTAGCTGCCAAAAATCTTGGCTTTCAGTGGCTAATAGTGCAATTTCAGAGCGATGTAAGCCACCAAAATTCCCAAAACCCCAATTTTGGGTTTTGGGTTTTGGGAAAACGGGCAATGGTCAAAATCTTTATGTTGACCAAACCCCCGACTGTCGAAAACCTGAAATGGTGATGTGGCATTTTTGTAAAACCTTATTATGGCAATTTTATGCCATTTATTGCATTCTTTTCACGCCTACTCGTGAGCTCTTCCTGCATGTGGCTTGATGCATGACACTTGAATTCTTGGTATCGACCGATACACTTTTGGCAGCTAATGGCATATGAAACCTGAGACTTAAGCTACCGAAAGTCTAGACTTTCGGTGGCTAAACACTATAAAGTTTTTCCTCCTAAGCTACCGAAAGATAAAATTTCAATATTTTTTCCAACATAGGCTCCATCTAGGGATGGTGCTTTCTTGTAAAGTACCAAGAACAATAGACCACGTGCCTTCATCCATTGGGCAACCTGAAATCATCCTTATCAAACTCTGAACCCTGTCACTTTAATTGCATCTTTTCGAAACAAAAAAATGCTTATTTATTGATTAGGATATGGAGTCATAATGACTTAAAACAAAACCATACTAGATTCAAAATTGAACTGAAAACATATTGAAAACCACCGCTGTAATCTAATGCTCAAAGTTAATCTTATTTATATACATCACCTACTCTAACTACTGAAAAATTCCCACTGAATCAAATGATACGAAAATGCCAGTGAAGCCAATCCAATAACTGTCTACTTATTTGAAATTTTCTCAAACTTTCTTTGAGCAGGCTGAAAAAGGAAAATGACAACTCCCATCTGACCTATTGCTGATCATGAATTTTCAAACTTTTCATCGATTCTTGTGACAAAATATCCATGACATAGCATACTCCTCCATTAAATGAATCTAAAAGGTCAGCAAAAGGATCATAAAAAAATGCATGGTCCTGAGGTTTTAAATAACAAGATTCATCAAAGACTATTGTGTGCTCCAATTTATTTTGCTCAAGACAATCCTCAAAGAGGATATCCAAACATCCTTCATATGATATGACATCTTTCTGAAGACCATCATTCCTTGATGAAAAACCTGCAGCCAATTGTTCTAGAGAAACAATATTATAATCATCAGTGTACTCATCATATTTATGTTGAACAGATAACTCAGGAGTGTAACAAATGCTCAGAATATTGACTGTGGATTCCTCAAGCATGGGAAATTCAGGTTCTTTCTCTAGCATGATGTCTATCTCAGATTCATACTCCAAATCAAAGTCTAAAGCATCCTTGAACAAAAAACTTCCTTCAAGACTGTTAAACATGACAACCACATCTTTTTCATGAAACAAAATAGAGTCTACAAGATGATCTCCTGGTAGGAAATCATCATCATAAATAGGTTCACTAACTTCATGTAAAGTTCCATCAAACACATGACTGCCATCATTTAAAAACAGATTTACATTTTCAGAAATGGAAGAAGTTTGATACTCATATACGGGACTGTGTGAAAGTTGCAAATCTGTGTGAGTAGGGGCTGTAACATAGTTGTTCAGGAGAAAATATATCTCTTCTTCTGTTAAAGGAGGAGGTGGTCTGTGTAATTTCTGGATCAAGCAACTATTAGTTGCTTTCTCTTATGCAGGTTGACCATGATATTGAATATCTTCTTCTTGAATATGATCACAAGAGCTATCATATCATGTTTCTTTATCAACCAACTCTTCATCATGCTGGTCACCTTCATCGACTTGAGAAATTTCTGATATTCCTTCCTCCTCTTCAAGAAGATTAGTTTGATCTTGTTGTCTTATGAATTTTATATTATAATAATCTTCAAAAAGTATTTCAGTTGAATAGATTCTTTTACAATATTGATGAAAAAGGATGTGAAAATCTTTCAATGAAGGAATAATAGAATGGGGTAAATATTTATACCAAAGCCTAGCATCCTTTTCCAACGAAAACACAAACAATTTCATGAGGACATCTTCATGGTGTATATTTAATTCATCCATGAGCTTGTGGAATTCAAACAAGTGTTGAGAAGGATTGTCATCCGCATATTCACCAAATTTAGGAAGGACGTATTCCCAAACTTTAATGCTTGGAATAGTGTTTGGAAAATCATAAACATTTGTAAAGTCCAGAGGAGCAAACCTTGTAGCAATCCAAGCAGTGAAAAAATTTGACATTTTGAGACCAGTGGATTCGCCAGGGAAATCATGTACAGTCTACGAACCAAGGAGTCGCCAAGTGAATGATCACATCCAATTGAATGCCTATCCCTTGTTCACCAACAAGAGATAGATCTGAAATTTTTTGTATCCCAAGGAAGATAACTTCGTCCTCCATCCCCGACAACAGTGCCAAAAATGTTGTCGCAAGAGTTGGTTCTAGGCTATAATAGAGCCAAGCCTTAGCACGTTTTAAATGAAAAAATAAGTTATCACTCAGAACTTGATTTGGGTTGCGTGCAAGTAAATTCTGAGATAACCATAAACCACTTTTGATTAGAATTTTCCCCTTCCAACCCGAGAGGGATCTCTCAAATATATTTCACGATAGGATATCCAATAAGCTTAACAATGGGTAGGTCTGTGGGTAACAAATTTTTTTGAGGTTCTTAGGGTTGATGGGTTGGACCGGGAGGTATTCCATTGGGCATGGAGTCAAATGATAAAGAAAAAAATAAGAGTGTTTCGAAAATGGAAATCCATGGAGCAGAGGCAAGACAAAAGCTGATTACAAAGAGAAGGGTTTATAAAAGTATGGCAGCAAAATAAGGAGAAAACATATCAATACACAAGGAGCACTTAGTGATGAGTGAATTCCAAGAATAAATCAATGGAAAGAGATGGTTGGGACAAAGCATCTAGAAAATGATGAATTTTGAACCTTGATCTCTGCAAGAAACAACCTATAACCAGTCTGCAATAGAGCATCTAACAAAGGATGAATTCTATTACAAAACAATTACAAATCAAGAAGAAAAGATAGATGGAGTGATATTGAAACTAAGAAAATGGACAAACTCTGTAAGAAACATCACAAGAATCTTTGATATGGATAAAACATGCTTCTGCAATCTTTTATTAAACTAACAATGAAAGCTACAGCCCAGGAGTACTACTCCTGTGTCTTTCCCCCCTTTCTTCTTCAAGAAGATACAATAATATAGGTATTCTTTCGAATAATTGAAAAATGATTCGAATTAAAAAATTAATCCCTCTAGAAATCAACAAGTATCTCATGTAGGTATTGAGGTCGAAATGCTCCCAAAAGATAACAACATTTACCATCAATTTCAGAAACTTTCTGTCATAGAAAATGAGCCAAACTGTTGAAAATTGGGGCTACGATTATGGTTCTGTATCTCTCAAATCGTGATAGCTGTGTATAAAATAAATAACATTTCTTTGCATCTATTTTTTCTGAGAAAAAACCTCTCTCATTTCCTTGAGATCCATTTCCATTTGTCCCAGATCTGCATTTTACAAACATGTGTCAAAACATGAAGATATGAGATCCGAAAATTAGGGCTCGGAGATGGATTTGATTCCCCCAATATGTGCCATCTATAGGAAAACTGAGAGAGCCTATAGATATTTGATGTGTTAGGCAAAAACTCCTCCGACCGTTTCTCAAAATGATCCTCCAGTCACTCAGAATCATCATTTGAAAATGATGGCTCAACACAGTAAAAAATGCCATATTTTTGAAAACGAACCTCACCTTTCAGGGGACTTTTGACTACCTTCCCAAGCTCCAAATGACATTATGAAGACACCACTGGAAATATTAGGATTTGCAGATGTCGATTGACAATTAGAACATGGAAAATGGCCTCTCTAATGTTGAGAAAAATGGTTTTTTCCCAAGGTAGTTTTTTGCATATGAAAAATATGCGATTTCGGTGGCTAACAGGCCGAAAACAAGGGTATCTTAGCTGTTGAAAGTCCTAGCTTTCGGTGGCTAACAATGCGATTTTAGAACGACATAGGCCACCGAAAGTCCCAAAACCCCAATTTTGGCTTTCGGGTTTCGGGAAAACGGGCAGTGGTCAAAATCTTTATGTCGGCCAAACCCCCATTTGCTGAAAACCCGAAATGGTGACGTGGCATTTTTGTAAAACTTTATTATAGTGATTTTATGTCATTTATTACATTCTTTTTGCGCCTACTTGTGAGATCTTCCTCCATGTGGCTTGATGTGTGGCTCTTTAACGCTTGGTCTTGACCGATACACTTTTGGTAGCTAATGGCATATGAAACCTGAGATTTAAGCTACCGAAAGTCTACACTTTCGGTAGCTAAACTCTATAATTTTTTTCCTCCTAAGGTACCGAAAGACAAAATTTCAATATTTGTTCCAACAGGGAGCACACAAGAAGAAGATCACAAAGTGGGTACAATGTCACACCTTGTTGACAGTGTGATTTTCAAACCAAGTTAAAGGTTCCGAAGTTTGATACATAGGTCATATTTTTCCTAAGGACCATGTGCGAAGTTGTGAGGAAGCCTGGAGCAACATTCCTAAAGAACAGTGGGTACACAATTTCATTAAAACCTTATATACTACGCCTATCAACTGGTATCTTCAAGCAGAAGTGTGCCTAGTCACTACAGATTGGTATGGTATGACCCAAAACTTTATAGATACATTCCTATTTGAAAGTCAGTACCCCACAATAGATCAGGATTTATAAATTGTAATACAAAAGGTCTTTAAGGAGGCACCTAACCCCCCTCTTGAAAAAGAAGAAGATGAATGGACTGTGCCTCTTCAATGGTTATAGGGTTGTTATAATCTTAATTCTAATGAGGAAAATGACCCTAGGAATGTGAACATTTTAGAAACTGAAGGACAAAGAGATATAGAAGGGTCAGGGATTGAATTACCTTTTGTTGGGAAGCCTATTAAAATTAAGAAGGTTAATATTGGAACAGAGCAAGCACCTAAGTTGGCAAATTTTGGAGAATATTGGGATGATGCTACTATTAGTAAGATTACATAACTATTGTATGAGTATCAGAACTTGTTTCCAACCAAGTTCACAGACATGAAGGGCATTAAAGGGTCCATGGGAGAAATGAAGATTCCTTTGAAAGCAGATGAAATTCCTGTCAAGCAGAGGCCTTATAGATTGAATCCCAAGTACAAGCAGAAAGTTAAGATTGAATTAGTTAGAATGATGGAAGCAGAAATTGTAGAACCAGTCGAAGAATCTGAATGGATCATCCCTATGGTGGTCCAAGATAAGAAGACATGATAAATCATAATCTATGTAGGTCTAAGGAAATTGAATGATGAATGTATACATGATCCATTTTCTACACCTTTTACTGATGAAGTTCTAGATAATGTAGGAGGACAAGAAGTTTACTCATTCATAGATGGATTTTCAAGCTATCACTAGATCATAATTGCTAAGGAGGAAAGACATAAGACTATAGTTGCAACGTAATGGGGTTCTTTTCAGTACAATATGATTCCTTTTGGTTTGAAGAATGCACCAAACATCTTTCCAGGGTGGTGTTTGAAGCATTTAAGGAATTTTTACATAAGTTTTTGGAGGCATACTTTGATGACTGGGCCGTTCTTAGTCTATTGAAAGATCATATTAAATGTTTGAGATTAATGTTGGATAAGTGCAGACAATGTCAGATTTCCCTAAACTTGAAGAAGTGTATTTTATTTTCACCTTTTGGAGTGTTTTTAGGACACATTGTGTGTAAGAAGAATTTGTTGGTAGATCCTTCCAAGATTTCTATCATTGTTTATCTACCTCCTCCTACTTCGGTTAGACATTTGCGTAGTTCATTTTTTAGGATATCATAACTAGATTTGGATTCCCGGAGATTCTTATGAGTGATCAATGCACACACTTCATTAACAAAACTATTGAAGCCTTGACTCAGGAGTTCGAAGTTCACCATCAGAAGAGCACACCATATCACCCACAGGTGAATGGTATAGTTGAAGCTTCCAATAAGATTTTGGAGACAACGTTGACTAAGATTTCCAGTGTTAATAGAGATGATTGGGATTTGAGAATTCCAACAGTGTTATGGGCTTATCGAACTACTTGCAAAAAGTTAACAACACAAACTCCCTTCAAGTTAGTTTATGGCTAGGAAGCAGTGGTACCTATGGAATATTTGGTTCCTAGTTTAAGAATTTCAACATTTACAGGTATGGATGACACTGACGTTATTCAAGACAAGCTCACACAGTTGATGGAATTAGAGGAAGATAGGTTCATTGCAGGATTTCATCAGTAGGTACAAAAAGAATGAGAAAAGTCTTATCATGACAAACATATCAAGAAGAAAGCATTTAAACAAGGAGATTTGGTACTTTTATATGAAAACAAGTTCATGAAGCATCTAGGAAAGTTCATGACACATTGTGTTGGGCCATTCAAGGTTGTCTATGTCACATAAGGTATAGTTGCGCATTTGAAGACTCTTAATGGAGAATGGAAGGATGGTTTAGTAAATGGGAGCCGATTGAAGTTGTATTATGACAACCAGCTACCTCACAACTCTCAGTAAAAGAAAAGGAATAAGGGTCTAGGTACCAGGTGTAGTTGAAATTGGGTACCAGACACAGAAAATAAATTCTTCACACGATAGGGAGGGATAGAGCAGAAAGCATAGGATGCTCCACATAGTCTGTAGTCGAAATAATACATAAGGCTCAACCTTGCAATGACTCGAGATGATTCACATGTGAGTGTTGGCCCTTGGTCATGTAATAAGGAAGAAAGAAAAGATTAAGGAAGAAGAAAGACAAAGTCTGAAGTGCACGGAAGGCACACAAACTGAGGAAGGGTCGAAGTGGTTAAAGAAGCATAAAAGAAGGAACAAAGTAAAGGAAATCAAGCCGTTGAAAGAGAAGATCAAGGAAGACAAAGCCACAAACAAAATAGATCATGGACAATTCTACAAGAAGAAGAAGACACTAATGGGTTCTTTGGAGCACCTTTTGAAGAAGAAGGAAGAACAAGTCGATGAAGTCCTTAAAATGAAGGTTATGTGGACCTAGGGTTTTAGCGCCTGGGCTTCGGTCCATGGTTTTCTAAGAGTCATGGAATGTATAAATAGAGGTATAGAAGAGTTTATATTTGAGGCGATAGTGATTTTGAGATGCAAAAGTGTTATGTTTTAGGGTATTATTGTATTTTGTGTCTTCAGCTGGGTGCGAAGATCGACTCTGCAACTAGGTGTGCAAGGATAGGAAATAAAGAGGAAGAGAGAGAAGGATATGCAACTGAGTTCACAGATAGAACTGTATATCTTCATCTATTCTATTAATAAACACAATTATGTGGACGTAGCTCTAGGGAGAGGGTGAAACACATAAAATATTTTTGTTCCATGTGGTTGATGCTTTGTTATTTACTACCTTTTACACTGTTATTGCATTGTTATGTTTCCTGTTGAAGTTAATCATAATACTATTAAGAATCATTGGGATATTTTGCGTTGTTCTTTTGGAATCATATTTCATTTCCTCTAGTTTTAGACACCTGTGTCCCGCAACCCCCCTATTGCTACTTCAGGTGAGACTTCACCTGCTTTGCAGGTGTTTTCGTAAGGGCCAATAGTTAGGGTTTGTTGGTGCAATGTTAGAGTTGAACCCTGGGTCTGCCCCTGTGCCAACAATGGTAACTAGATTAATCTCCTTTGTTTGAATGTAAGGGGAATATTGTAGTTTTTTTTATGTCTCTAGTGTGATTATGGATATGTAAGAATATGAAAATGTAGTGTATGCAACCCCCTATGTACTATTACTTAGGTGATGGGGTACTCCAAAACAATCAAATTGTTTTGATATCACTCTATAACACTTTTAGGATGCCTTTCATGGCCATCCAACACTACCTACAACGTTTATTAATCAATATGATACAAATATATATACATTCATATGACCTTTGGATTCATCTTCCAAGGTCTCTTGGAATCCCTATGATCGTTACAGGAACTTAGTTGTTCATATTCCATGAAGTTCATAACTCTAACACATCACATTTCCAACAATAAACCATCTATGAGGCCAAAATTTACCGCTAACACTAATACAATATATAATTCATATGCAAATACAAAGTAGCAGTGGAAATCCTTGGGGTAATGGTACAACAAAACTCCCTTATCTCTTATGCATTGGATCACTCTAAATATGGGAAACCTAATTGTAAATAACAATGCATATTTATAATTCTTTCACTACTCATTGAACTCAATGCATTAGAAAAATACAAAAGCATTCCATAAAACATCCATATCTGTAAATAAATCCATGTCCACCAAAATAATTATCAAGGAGAAATTTTCCATCTAGCCATATGAATTGACTAAGGATTCCACCCCTCATCTAGAACAAGATACCACCAAGGAGGAGGAACCTACTATGGGGATGTAAAATCACTCAACCCAATCCATTACTCTCATGACAAGCCTGTTGTTCACTAGATATCTCTCCATGCCCTCTTCCATTCATTGTACCAGTGATGGAACTCTCTTCCACTACCCCACACAACAAAAGGAAGACCCACTCTTTCCCTAATCAATAATAAATTAGAGTGTTCTTTCCTTGTAGTTCTCTTCAATGTGTGTATAAATATCCTAATCTATTGTTTTTCTTTGGTAATAACTTGGGATGGAACACACTTGTCCACTAATAGTAAATGAGTAGCAATAATAGGGTTACATGACTGCAGGTTTTAACTAAGTGAATATGGACATTCCAAGCATGGTATTTGTCTCCAACCATACCATTTTCATCCACATTTTCAACAAATAGATTCCCCATCTTCTATGGGCTCTTAACAATCACTAGAACATGAGAAACATATTCCATTTATAGCCATAACTGTTAGGATATTTAGACACTTAGGAGTTAGTTAAGATCAACTTATTCTAATGTATCATTAAGTAAAAGTTTGTTTCTTTAGTATGCATTAATATGCATTTGTAGTTAGGTAATCCAATGGTCATGATATGTTCATGACATAGATGTTGGATTACTAAGAGAGGGAGTGAATCAATAATAGAGCAATCTAATCCTTTTTAACCATATAATGCAAGTGTTATATCAATGTAGAAAATCATCCAATATTTGCAGATTAAATAAACAATGAACAAATGAAAAATCATACACATACACAGTACACCAATTTTTTTACGTGGAAACCCAAAGCGGGAGAAAACCACATAAGGATTTTTCTTATATGTCTTGAAGAATTACATTCATTGAAAGAACCAACTTCCTTTGTTTTCCAGCTGCAACTGGAAGGAGGATCCAACCACCTAGTTTCTCAGGCTACAACCTGAGGGAAGATCCAACTCCCCAATTCTCTGGATACAACTAGAAGGAGGCTACAACCCCCTATGTTCTCCGGCTACAACCGGAATGTGTCTACAACCACTTGTCCTTGCCCTATCCAACTGCCCTGATGTATAAGTAGAATGATGGAACCAGCATCACACTATCACTGTGAGATATATTGTTGTAAACATGTACCAATCAACATGTACCAATCAACTTGCACCAAACAACCTATACCAATAACCTGAACCATGCATCAACCATGCATCAACCTGTACCTCAACCTGTAATCAACCTGTATCATAAACAAGTGCATCAACCATGCACCAACCTATACCTCAACCTCAACCAAAATCCTTCATCAATTTCATCATCCAAATCTGATTTGTAACTCTGTAATAGACTTGGTGTATATGATCACATACCTACAAACCTTCCTTAACTTTAACAACACGAGACTAACATTTTCATCAAACTTAACCTTAGTCTCACATGAGTCAATAACCCTAACTTGAAATAATCATGACTATGCACATGTAATTAATACAGATATGAAAATAGTACACAATGTTCTTTAGTGTGTTTTATGCAATTCCTCCAGGTGTCACTACTTGGAACTGTTATCGCTCAGTTTGTAGAATAGGTTAAGTAGCTTGAAGGCAAGAGTCAAACTAGCGTAATAGGAGCTTCCCCACCCACTGTCACCTCAATGGGGAGCTCTTTCTATTCAGGGTGGCTAATCCCAAGGGAGACATCCCTAGTAATCTGGGGTATTGAAAGGAAAATGATCAATAGGTTAAGGCTCAAAAGGTTAAAGTAGGTTTTCCCCTTCATAGATTACTACCAAGAAAGATAGTCAAAATGAAGGTATGCCACTGATCAGGCACCTGTTTGCGAGACAAAGAAAATAAAACTAAAATGTGCAATAGTGGTTAGTACTTCATAAATTAATGACTATCTTTATTATATATGAGCACATATAACAGTAATTATTGACGAAGTCAATGATTGCAATAAAGGCTATGACTTATAATATCACTTCTTCAATAATTAAAAAATGATAGACCATTCAATGTACAATATCAATGCATTAAATACCATAGATATGCTCACATATAATGTTGCTGCGTCACTATACTACTAAGGGTGATGTCAGCCTAGTTTCTATGTTAATTTGCTAGGCAATGAGGTGGATATTTTGCAAAACAAACCAATGAAAATACTCTACACTTCAATGTCTATCAAAGGATGACCTAGCCGCAACTTTTATACCAAGAAAAAGTTCATAAGAGGCAAGACGTCATCATTGCGTTAGGGTTAGTAAGTCGCTAGGGTTAGTTAGGGTTTCAAAGTTTGGAATTTTGAGAGGTTGTTTTAACACAATTGAATCAACGTTAAATTATTAGACTAGTGCCTTAGGGTAAATGGAGTCAAGGAGTAAGGCTAAAGGCTTGGAAGGATCTAAATCTAAGGACAGGAGAGTTAGGCTTAATGGTGTTGCAATGGTAGGGCCACGAAGTCAAAACCCTAAGGGGAGGAGGCTCATTCCGGTGTTGCTTAAGCAAGGCCTCATGCTCCTCCCTCTTTCCTTAAAACTCTTTGGCAAAAATGGCTAGCTTCAAAACACAAATCTAGGGATGAAAAGTGTTGTAGGGCCAAGGCTTTTCAAACCCTAAAGGTCAAAACCCTAGGTGTAAACTTAATTAGGCCTAGGACGTCTTCCTTCTTCAACTTATGTTAAGAAACTAACTTAGAAAAAGGGGAACTAGTGTAGCAACGACTAGGCTAGGTTCTCCTTAATGAATGGCTAAACAAGTCTTCTATCATGGGGACATGAAGCAAGGACCTACTTGTGTGCTTGCTACCTAGGGTTTCAATGATTAAGCATAATAATAACAATGTAACCATAAATGTAAGATATTTAACCTACAACCATTCAATCAAGAAGTTTTGCATGAGAAATACACTTACAAATCAATGAAGATCTTATCAAACCCTAGTTGTAAACCTTCCAAATGATAGAAAACACCATAAACATGCCAAAGATGATCCTCCACAAGTGTAGTGCCTCAACTCCAAGAGCCAA
>CBVK0100286127.1:0-23372 GCA_900067695.1 Picea abies | reverse complement strand
GCTCTTCCGATCTCACGCGACATTCATATCTACATTATGCATTAATTAAACTGGGGATGTCACATTCCCCCTCCCCTACAATTGTGCATCGTCCTTGGTGCACAACACCATGTCGAAATACATATACAAATTACATCATAATATTCAGAAATATAAAATTATGAAACATGTTTACTTATCTAGCAGCAGTCCCAACCAAAAATATCTCGTTATTCTCAACCTACTAAGCCAAGGAATGCACCCCCTTCACTGCCTTCAGTCCATCAGGTTGCAACATTCTTTTGTCATGTCTATTATTATAGGTGACCAAGAAATCTAAGATATGGCTTCAGAACTCTAGCTTCCGAAAATGGAGTCTTTCATTTTTAGCTTCTATTTTCTTCAAAATTGGAAAAAAATTGCGGGTATTCCTCTTGCATCATTTCTTCATTCTCCCATGTTGAATATTCAAGACCGTAGTAGGTCCATTGAAACTTTACCATCCCTATGGATTTTTTTCCAGAGCACTTTCACTTTTTGGTCCATGATGCATACTGGTTCCACTCGAAAATCCCCTTCATTTTCCAGTTGGATCACGGTCCAACCAATTATGTGGTTAGGGTTAGAAACACATTTCTTTAATAATGATACATGAATAACATTATGCACTCTCATGGATGCATACATTGATAGCATGTATACAACTCACCCTATCTTCTCTAGTATTTCAAAAGGCCCACAATATCTTGCTGCCAACATTGGGAAGATACCCAATTTTATCGAACTTCTTTTTTCTTTCACTTTCAAAAAAACATGTTCTCCCACTTTAAAATATCTAAAAACTATTTTCTTGTCTGCATAAATTTTCTTCCTATATTGTGCATCCTTTAAATTCTACATGATCTGTGTCATATTCTCTTCCATTTCCTTTATCAAATATGGTCCAATGTGTTATCACATGAAATTGTCATGGGTCATATGTAGTTGTTGTTAAGAACTAAGTCTACGCCTCTTCCATGTCTCTCTCTTTTCTGCATACTTCCTAGAAGTTTTTCCTCTTCTGGTTGATAAAGTCAGGCCGATCAAGTATGTTGTATGCACAAGGAAAAACCATGAGAAAAATGCAACATTCAGAGAAGTCCATTTTGGGCTTGAAATACAAGCAAACTGACTGGTTCAATTTTCAATAGTGGAGATCCCATGTGCAGTTCAGATTAATGACTCTCGTGCATTCTGAGTTTCAAAGTCACACAAGGATTAATGACCAAAAAGAAGCCTCGAAGTGCCGAAGTCTCGAAGTGACGAGAGACTGCCACATCAAATGGGAGAAAGTCACTTCTTACGATATTCATGCACGTGTTCAAAAAATCCTGAAGTAACGAGAGACTGCCACATCAACCGGGAGAAATTCACTTTGGATGATATTCAAGCCCATGTTCAAAATATTCCGAAGATCGAAGTGCCTAAGTAACGAGAGAATTCCACGTCAACTGGGAGAAAGTTACTTCGGGATATTTTCATGCTCTACATCCCAAAGTGCCAAAGAGACGAAGCCTTGAAGTGATGTCAGGATTCCATGTCGCTTAGGGCCCTACCACTCCACTAGTGTTTTTAAACTAAACACATGTTGCTCATCCATCAATAGCTGTGAAATCATATAGCATCATGTCGCCACATCACTCCGAGAGTTTTTCATGCTTCACAATCCAAAACTCCCGAAGCCTGAAGTGTCGAAGTGCTAAAGACACTTGGCACTCATCCGTTAGGACATGTGGTGCTCATCTATGGAGAAAATTGGATTCCATATGGCCCTGACATGTGGCACTCATTGTAGGTCATTTGGTTGCATCATTTGCCCATTTCCACATGACACGTGTCATCCTTCTTTCCATGACACGTCAACACAATGATGTTGGGCCACCACGTAAGATTCGAGAGACCATCCTCCGGAAGGTATTCCTACTCAACATTCAAAGATCCAAAACTCCAAAATTGGATCCATCTATAAACATGGTTAAAAGGATTCTGGAGTTGGCAGATGGATAAATTTTAGCAGGGGTGCTAAAATAACAGGGTTTCCTTAATCGCAGATTGCAACAGTTGACTTCCACACTTAATTGTGGGGATGAAACATGCTCGAACGTTAAAATTATAGAGCGGTCCCGTAATAGAAACCATGCTATAGCGAAAGAGGTACGTGGAAGTTGGTGGTGTATTGAGGGGGTTGGAGTGGTGTGGATCCAAAACGCCCTTGACAACTTTCGTAATCATGTACTTATATAGGGTCCAATTCGAGAGCAACGCATGGAAACATAAACTAGCCATTACAGTCAGAGGTTTTTAATTCATTTCTTCCTCTTGACTTTGATGATTTGGAGGGAGACAAATATCAACAGGTGATATCTAGAGATCAACATGCGAGCTTAGAAGACACACGACACTGGAGAAGAGGTGCCCAAGGAGAAAGGCAGTTTGTTAGATTTGTTGGCACAGATGTTAGACTGGTATCTTTTTGTGGATAATCCTAGGATAGGAAGGCCAACTCACACTTCTAGCCGTGATATATTGTTTTGATTATAAATACATGAGATTAATGATATGAGGGGGACGGGGCCCAAGACGAGAGGGTTTTTTGAGAAATGTTTATGACTGTATATTTTAGTTTGTAAGTCGGAGGGGCATGTGGTTGTAAATTGTATGTTATTGAAGATTAATATGAGTTGTTTCATCATATTTGTCTTCTATGTTATTTTCTCTATTCTTCATATTGTTTGAATGTATTGTTGATTTTAAGGATTAAAATTTTCCTTTGATCGATAGATTCTGGATGCAGTAGACGATCTACTATAAGATTGTCTATTTATCATTGTTTATTGTTCAGACACATCTAAATTCTCTTTGCAGAGAGGATATCTTATTAGAGAATATTCGTGTTTATGTTAATTCTCTTATTCTTCTCTTCATCATTATACAAATATTTTTTCTAATAGGTAGCTTAAATGCCTTCAATGGACAGACTGTTTATGACTGCATATCCCAATGGTCCATCACTGATCTGCAGTGATATCTATTGTCTTTTCCTTTCTTTAAAGTCTTGATAATCCTTGATTTCAAACCTATTCAAAACAAATTTGTATGTTGCCAAGCTTACTCCCATTTGGAGTCTGGGGTGACTCTTGGAATGATAACATAAATGGCGCCACTGTCAGGGATGGAAGTGAAGATATCTTCCCCAGGAGAACGGAAACAAAGGGATCGAGTTTTAGATGGTGAATTGAAGTTGGACACATTGTTCTGACTGCTCATATTTCACCATGGCGAGTCCATTGTTCGGAAATATATTGGCGACTCCACTAATTTGAATGGACAAGATTTTAGCTCAGAGGTATGATTTCTGTGATTTTTCAAAGATAGTTGGTTTCCCTAATCTAGTTCCTAGTAGAGATGAATGGGAAAGTAGCCTTCCTAAATTTCGAGGAGAAGAGTGGGAGGTTTCAGCTGAACATTTGTTGGATTTTCATGATTTTATTCATCAACTTCATATCGTGCATGAATATGTTCAGATTAAGCTTTTCAGGTATTCATTAGAAGGGATTGCTTGTGATTGGTGTCGATCTCTTCTAATTGCAAGCATCAAATCTTTGACAGGTTTTCATCCAACTTTCAATTCGTTTTGTAAAGAGTATTTTTGAGATGAACATCTTTATGAAAAATGTTGAGATGAGTTTTATTTGCTTCATGAAGATTCTGCTAGTCACGAAAACTAGATTTGTGATGAAGCATTTATTGTAGAAGAAATAATTTACCATGAAGATCAAGAGGTGTTGAATGATATTCATTATGATAGCAATAACATTGAAACATCTGGCATCATATTATATGTATTTGTTGTTTTAAATGTTTATGAAGATCAACATGTCTCTTTTGGATATTATGATGTCAAAGAGCAAGTGTATGCATCAGCTGAAGAAAGTTATGGATCTAAGTTATAGGTATATGGTAAAGGAGAACATAAAGGATTAGATGAGAAATTGATGATGAATGTTTCTTTGTCAAATGTTGAGTAGCAACAAGTTTTGTACAAATTTCAAGATCCAGTTGCCATATATGGAGATGTTTTGCAGTGATGAAGTTTCAACTGTTTCCATCTTTAAGGCCAGATTTTTGTATTGTAAGTATGATTTCCAAGTTTATGATTTACATGCTAGAGTCTGTGTGTTTATGTATTTGCATAAAGTTGGAAGGAAATTTCAAGTTGTTAGTCAGATAATTGCATGGCTTCATTGGAAGAATGATCTTACTTGATCAAGAAGCATCATACTTGATTAAAGCAGGAGTAGGGTGAATAATGCTCAATTTTCGAGCATTTTGGTTTGCAGTGATTTTGTTTTCAGTTTGTGAATATTCTTGTTTTTTGAATAAGAAGCAGAGATGATTTAAGGCATACAGATTTTGTGGAAGTAGCCCTAGGATAAGACACTGAAGATGCTTGTTCTTGGCAGCTCACAGGGAGCATGCCATCCCCTGTGGAGCTAATGTTTTCACATGAACTTGTCATGGGTCATACGTAGTTGTTGTTAAGACCTAAGTCTACACCTCTTCCCTGTCTCTCTCTTTTTTTGTATACCTTACTAGAATATTTTCCTCTTCTAGTTTATAAATTCAAGCCTGTCAAGTATGTTGTATGCACAAGGAAAAACCATGAGAAAAATGCAGCATTCAGAGTAGTCCATTTCGGGCTTGAAATACAAGAAAACTGATCGGTTCAATTTTCAACGGTGGAGATCCCATGTGCAGTTCATATTAACTACTCTTGTGCATTCAGAGTTTCAAAGTCACGCAAGGATTAACGACCAGACAAAAGTCGAGAAGTGCCGAAGTCCCAAAGTGATGAGAGACTACCACATCAACCGATAGAAATTCACTTCAGACGATATTCATGCCTGTGTTCAAAATCTCCTGAAGCCCGAAGTGTCGAAGTAATGATAGACTTCCATGTCAACTGGGAGAAAGTCACTTCGGACAATATTCATGGCTTTGTTCAAAAGCTCCTGAATCCTGAAGTGCTGAAGTAATGAGAGACTACCACGACAACTAGGAGAAAGTTACTTCGGGATATTTTCATGCTCTACATGTCCCGAAGAGCCAAAGTCCCAAAGTGACATTAGGCTTCTACGTCACTTTGGGCCCTACCACTCTACAGGTTTTTTTCAACTCAACACATGGTGCTCATCCATCAGTAGTTGTGACATCATATAGTTTCAGGCTGCCATGTCACTCTGGGTGTTTTTCATGCTTCACAATCCAAAACTCCTGAAGCCCAAAGTTTCGAAGTGCCGAAGACACTTCGCACTCATCTGTCAAGATTTGTGGCACTCATCCATGGAGACAAGTGGCTTACATATGTCCCTGACATGTGGCACTAGGTGCATACCGCCTTGGGACTACGCGACCTCCCAGTATTGGATCTTCAAATCCTGAGTTAGATTGACTCTTCGGGTCCCTCAACAGTCCTCGAACACTCAACACACACATAGGCCTCTTTTCCCCCCAAGTGACCATGGCTATGACTACGGGTCTATCCCTTCGCAGTTCAAACTTGGGGGATATCTCGAGCTCTACTTCCATTTCTTCCCAAAGCAATATTCTCTGAATATTCAGACTTCTGCCATGTGTCTCTTTGGATTTGATGGTTCCACTATAGTTCAGGTTTCATGACTTCGTGAAACTCTATTTCTCTCATCCATGAACCTACAAAAATTTGAATCCTGGATTCCTTGATCCACTGTGATGTGCCTTCCTCATGATTAACGACTGGGATCAATTCCCGACTTCGAGATTTGTACTTCACGGTTTTTCTTTCACCGAACCTTCAAAATTCTCAAACTTCAAAGTGTCAAGATGTCTTACGACTGACTCCCACGTAGTTATCCCAGATCTAATGGTCTGGAATTATTCACCTCCCTCCGAAATGAATCTTGTCCACTGACTTTGGTGAAAATCTCAGGGGTTCTCCTCCTTGAAGAGTTTTCACCACTTTCTCTCCTGATCTTAACTTCCTTGCCTTCTTCATCCTTTAGAACAATTTCTTCGACACTTAGTCGAAATCTAGATCTGTGTGCACTTTGCAACATATTTTCCTCCACAACCCAACTTCTCTTTGTGGATGATTTTTCGCTATTTGTGACCATTATCCAACCACTTCTATCTCCTGTGACTAAAGTTGCACTACTCCACCTAATCTTATGAGTCTGAAAACACTGTCACACACTCCTTGTGGACGTCGATGCACTCCTTGCACACATAAGTTTCTCTCTACCTCTCCTGAGCTTCAAGTCGAACTAGACTCGGTCACACACTCCTTGCAGATGTTATGCACACCTTGCACTCACTCATAGAAAAAAAACAATTGAAACTTATTCACTCTCCACAGTGACTCATATATTCAACCCTGTAAATGCATTCATGGATACAAGAACAAGGAATAACATAGAATTGAAAAAAAACAAAAATCTACCATTGACTCATTCAGATATACACAATAATAACACACATTTGGGACAATATTCCTCTGCTATATTCATTCAACAATCATATACATAGATTCATACATTGTTCATCAACACTCCTTAACATATATAATAGATTCAACAACTGATTAACTATCTTCTATCAACAACCTCTTCTTGGTAACAATACAAAACTTTATACAAGAGGGTCTTTTGAGCTTTTCCCTCCAACTACTCTAGGATATCCTATCGAGATTAAATGCTATCAACTACGTGACATCTATTACAATAAATATTGAGTCAGACAGACAAGAGTGGGCACTCTAGATCTATGCTTCAATCCTTCAAATTAAAGAAAAATACATCCCCCTATCGATTTTATGCGATGGCTTAGCCTCCGATCGTTAAAGATGTTCACAACTCAAAATATTTGTTAGATATTAAATTAATACAAAAATATTTGGAATTCAAAATATTTCAAAATATGTGCTAGTGCACCCAAATATCTTCTACTTGTGCTTTGTTGGTGATGCTCCTGCATCAAAACTCATTCCAGGTCATTTGGTTGCATCATTCTCCCATTTCCACATGACATGTGTCATCCTTCTTTCCATGACACATCATCACAATGACATCAGGTCACCACATCAGATTCAGGAGGTCGTACTCCAGAAGGTATTCCTGCTCAACATTCAAAGCTCCCAAACGCCAAAAGTGGCTCCATATCTAAACATTGTTAAAAGGATTATGGAGTTGGCAGACATATAAATTTTAGCAGGGGCACTAAATAGCAGAGTTTTCCATATCACAGATTGCAACAGATCAATGACCACACTTCATTGCGGGGATAGAACATGCTCGAATGTTACAATTCTAGAGCGTTCCCAAAATCTAAACCATGGTATCACGAAAGAGGTATGTGGAAGTCGGTGGTGGATTGTGGGGGTTGGATCGATGTAGATCCAAACCTCCCTTGACAACTTATATAGGGTCCCATCTGAGAGCAATGCATGGCAACATAAATTGGCCATTACAGTGAGAGGTTTTGAATTCATTTTTTCCTCTTGAATTTGATGATATGGAGGGAGCTGAAGTGTAACATACCCGGCTGGGTACGCTACCTACAAGACCGCCCTTGGACTTATTTCTCATGTTGAGCTTCTTTATTAATTAAGGATGCATATGATAACAGATTTAACGACATGTACAACAATATCCAGCAAGCATGCAAGATCTAAAGATTATGTTAAATGATAATTAAATATACAGAGCGGAAATACATTCATATACATTGTTATAACCCTATGTTTCATAGGATCAACTGGTGACTGGAAAATTTTACTCTTGATGTAATTTGGTTGTAAATAATATTTCATTTTGCAAATTATTTTCAAAAGAAAGAAAGGAAAGAAAAAAGAAAGAATAAAGAAAGAAAATAAAAAGAAAGAAAATAGAAAGAAAGAAAAGAGAAAGAATAAAGAAAGAATAAACAAAGAAAAGAAAAAGAATAAAAGAGAGAATAAAAGAAAAATGGATAAGGCCCCATGCAATAATAATGAATTGATCCATATAGTTTAACCATGGTCAAGTCTTTTTGAATTTATGCTAATAGGATTAGTGAATAAAGCTTTGATAAACTGTTTAGTCTTAGCCAAGTAGATATGTTAGTTAGTGAATAAATTTGATCAAACTATTTAAAATTGATCAAATAGCCCCAGGATAAAGTAAGTTTTATCCCAACAATCTAATTTGGGTTAAAATTGTTAGGTAAATAGGTTAGAACATAGGTTCGCTGGTTTTCCTTCAATAAAACAAGCATGATGTTGGATGAGATTCATTATTTTGATGTTAGAAGGTTGTGTTCTAACCCCTTAGTGGAATAATGAAAGAAAATAATGCAAAAAACCCACAAAACCACGTTATCCTAAGTTTCTGCAGTGCAATACGATTCACGCCCCATGATTAAAGAGTGCGTCGAGATCTACGACCAAGAAAACGACACTCAGATCAATGAACAACAAGTAATATCAGACCCCCCCCGACCATTCTACCTTTAATGGTGGGGGGGGGAGGGGTTCGAGTTAGTGGTATTTCCCAGTGGGCCCCATCCTAACGTGTCACCATTCTATTAACTGGGACCCCCCTTGCTCTAAACCAGCTACCGCCTACCCCCCCTCTGAGTAAACCGCCATACCAGTTTCTCATACCATCGTTATCTCATGACATCATAATCCACTACCACCACCATCCCTTGATGTCACACTCCACTTTCGCCTCGCACAAGTCATGTCTCATTATATTGCCAACATATTCCCCTCCATTCACCCATCGCACGTTAGATCTCGTTCACCTATCATCCAATCACTGCTTTCCACATCACCCTCGCTCACTCGTCACCCATCCTTTAATGTTTGCCTCATACCCGAGTTATCCGTTGGCTAATTAGTATAGGCTAACATATTCATTAGCCTGCTGACCTATTCCACGCGCCTCCAATGGATAACAATTTTCCTCGATAATCCCATTCTTTTTCGCCATTCTTCCATTTTTCACGATATAGACACCTCTGAAATCACTATTCCCTGCATTCTTTCCTTCCACAACCTCCATTAATTTCTGAAATCTATAGTTAGCATCATCCCCTGTTCAAATTTTGCAGTCATCATTTGAAGTGATGACGCCAAAGTCCAAACAATCGAAAATAGATGAAAATCCTTTCCTTCTACCTCCAGTCGACATCGACCGAATCCCTCTGGCCGACATTACCTGATTTCCAAGACCAAATGTGAATTCAATTTTGCTGAGCTACATTCGTGGTTCAGAGACACTTTCTTAGACCAGAGTGATGAGATCAGAATCTAGGAGTCCAATCTCCCACGATAACTATTTTCCCAAATTCATCATTTCCCCGAATTCGCCCTCAAGTGCCAGGATCATTACCTTCTCGATCAGAGAGCTATTGTTTCATCCTATGGAGAGACCCTGTTCGCTGTCACACCCAAAGCCATCAACCAGATGATGCAAATAACCAAATCCGAATCCTTTTCTCCTTTTACCATTGAGATCCTAACTGAAATGTATCAAAAGTTGTGTTTTACCCGAAGAGCACAAATGTTTGAACTTTTCCTCCCTGAGAGTACCCCATTACCCAAAGCAAATCCCCCATATCAGTCATCAATTTTATCAGTAAAAGGAAATCAAATTATCTCCTCTCTTTGCAGCCTACTTGGATACTACTCAGACGAGTGGGTAGATGAGCCACTATTGGGTTATCTGTCTATTTTCTCTACCGATGAAATTTCCACAGTACAGTTTGACTACAATGGTTTTCTGGTCGAGAATATTCAGGAGCAACTGTTCAAATTTCCCACAGAAGGCATGTTCCGGTATTCTTCAATATTGACATACTTGTTTGTAATTTTCTAGACATACAAATTCCTGTTTTCCATGCAGAAGCTAGATTAGAATGGAAAACCACATCTAGTCACATCTTGGACATCACTGCTGAGAAGGAGCTCACTAGATTTAACCTTCAATCAATTCATAAATCAGTTCTACCATCCAGTGGTAAGTATGCTCAGCGGTCGATGAGAACCAAGGATAAACGAAGAAACCCAACGAATTTTACACCTCTTAGACCTCGCCAAGACTGGAGAAGGGTACCTATACTCGAACCACAAAAAGATTAGAATTTATGGATGCAAGCTGGCTCCCTACAAATTGCCCAGATATTTCCCCGTTCATATTTTCTCCTTGGAATATATTAGGCAAATGATTAACTCAGATGATATTCATTCTGTAGCCTTCAATAAGAAACAACAATTGAGGATCAAGGGACAGATATTACCTTTCATATGTAACATCCGAGTTGTAGGGGCAATGGCCGATAATCTTTTGAAGGAGATGAATTTCAACATCAGTTTTTTGTGGCAATATGATCCCTGTGACATTATGATAGAAACCAGGCCGAAGAATAAAATCTCTCCATATGCTCATGTTCCCAAACCCGAAATTGAGAAGTTCATGAATCTGAGAGAGTGAGAAGTGAACACTTTGGAAGACTCAGAACAACAACCTCCTTCAACTAGTGTTTCACAAATCATTACTCCACAAGTACCAATAGAGAAGAGGCCCAGAAAGGAAGTCTCCCCATCAGTCACTAAATTCTCAGAAGAGGATTTCTGGGTTTATAGGAAAAATCCCAAGATCAGTCATACCCCTGACAGATCTAGAGGAGAAGAGAATCAGTCTACTACAATAGTAGAGGGAGAAAATTCACCATTGTTTTCAAGCAGTCAAAAAACAATGTCTACCTCTTCATCAAAGAAGCAGACTAACACCATCTTGATGGCTTAGCCATCATAAGGATCTGTGGGACTAAGTATTTTTGAAAAATACAATCTGATTAAGAAGAAGAATGAGATGCTGACCAACAACACCTATGCCCAATTCTGGAAGCAATCACCAACAACACAACATAGACTTCTCTCCAATTTTGATATTTAAAATTTGAGAATTCATATGGATTTCTTACAAGCATAGGTGCCTCAACCAAAGGAACTTTCTGACAACAAAAGGTCAACTTTCAAGTTTGATGTTGCATATGTACATGCAACTGACCTGATGGACTTGCACAAACAAATCGGAGAAATGATTTTCTCAACATTGGCAAACACTTCCACAACTACTACAAAGTTACAAGTGTCTTTGAACAATGTTCAGACTCAACTAAAGCTGGATAAAGTGTCATCTTTTGCAAAGGACAAAACGATCAAATCTTTAGAAGAGATGGTACTTTAAATTGGGTACAACCCCTCCAATGTGAAAGTAGCTGAAGAACTGCTCAAGAAAAAGAATGCTGACATAGCATCCTTGAGGAAACAATTAAAATTTCCAGCTACTAAAGACTCATAGGCCAAAGATATGGTCGAGACAGAAGGACAAAATGAATAAATGCTAAAGTTAATCATGTAACAGAATGCATAGATCAAGGAGATGGAAGTTGAATTGGAAAGGTTAGTAAAGGAAAAGGAATAAATAGAGCTCATGGAAGTCATTCCATTGAGTGCGGTTCCCCTCATAGGAGTTAGCATAGTGAAAACATCAGCACCTGCCACAATAGAACTTCCATTAGCTACCCCAGTGATAGTTCTAGGGACATCTGAAGCTCTAGCAAAGTCAATGGAGGAGATGACCCTACAAGGAGTAGAAATTAAAAAAATGCATGATGAAATAGAGAATCTCAAGAAACTTAAATCCTTGTTCCAGGAAAGTTACAATACTGAGAGACATACATAAGAAAAACTTAAGCAGGAAATACAACAACTGCAAAAGAAAACAGTTATGGGAAAAACACTAACAGAAGCCAAAGAGAACATTTGGATGGATATCTCAACATCCATGGTGGAAATTTTGCCACTCGTGCAGATCATGTTTGAGCAGCACAAATTTTTGTTAAGGAGCATGAAGGCCATTGAAAGGACAAAGGGAGAGTTGGGGGAGATGCCCATAGAGGCGAATGAAATCATCAGGTTTCTAAATTCAAAGACTAAGGATGAGCTGGAAAGTCTAGAAATTGAGGATAGGACTGAGACTATCCTCAAGGTCAAGAAATTTCTGACCAAGAGAGGACTAATGTTACAAATAGAGGAGAGAACCCAGAACATGGATATCGAAGTTCATATATTTTTCAGCAAGATTGATGCTTTGCAAAGGAAAGGTCATCCTAGCTTACTCGTTTTAAATGACAAGCTGATGACTTTGTCCGGCTACAAAAAAAATATTACCATGGTGGCAAAGGATAGCTCCAAGTTTTCAGGAATATAGGGTAGCATAACCGAAAAGGCATTTTTAGAGACTCTGTAATTGGATCTCAGTATCCAACATGAAATGAGGTATATTTTCATCACCAAGCCAACTTTCGCCAAATATACAGAGATGGACGAAGTTTACATAAGGTTATTGAAAGTCACCATTCCCAGTCAAATGAGATGGGAGAATCTGTGCACTCTGATCGAGTGAGTGATGAGGTGTACAATCCAAGTCATCATGCATAATAGTCCAAGTCAAGTTGATGACTTGTCAACAACCTTCCCCAAAATCAACACAAAGAATTCGACAGATCATTAGCAGTTCCTACAATTTTGTATTTTGTTATCTAGTTAGTAAGCTTTGGATTTTTCCACGTACTAATCATTAATGAAAGGATCGTTTGTAATCTTTTCTATATATATACTTCAAAATTCGAAGTATTGAGGGTTGATCTTTACACCCAAGCAAGCTGTAAGCATTGTAATCTTTCTCAAGAGATCTACCAGTAATAAAAAGGATGTTTCACAAGATTCCTATGTGTTAAATGTTGGTGATGTTTACTCCTCTTCGTTGAATGGTTTTTCTGTCTTCGTAATCATTTATGTTTTATATATTTGATCATTTAAAAGAATTTAAAGCTATAGAATTTATCTTCATATACTCTGTTTTCTAGCTTTTAAAGATCTAAGCGTTTGTCTTCTGATGTTATGATAAAGAAATTCTTAAGTGCTTCTTTATTTTAACTAATTATCTCATCTTTTCTGCTATCCATCATTTTAAATCTAAAGGATGGAATAGTTGCATTATCCTGCCCTGTGAAAAGACCTTATAAAATTTGTTCTTTGGTCCCAAACTTTATAAAATAGACCCCATAGCCCAATGGACACGTAAGCGATATTTAAGCCATTTTATAAAACAAACAACACAATCTTATTTATTTAACTAGCCTAATATCTGAAACCTGAAACATAGTTAAATATTAGAGAGAGATCCCTCTCTAAAAATGCCAGGGCTAGATCCCAGTTTCGAGGTGGTTGGATAAAGTTACCTATGATAAATTTCTTCTACCTCTCGACAACCTCTAGGAATTTATAGAGCGATAAAATAGTGGAAACCATACTGGGGAATGAACAAACTTTCTATCCTACGATTTATTTTCCCTAGATAAAGAAAACTTATTTCTGAATGAATCATAAAATCTAAACTTATAAAGAGACAATGTTCAGAGGTTGTTAAAGTTTGTATATAATTAGTTTAAAAATTTCTTAAAAATTAAAATTCTGGCTCCTAAAAGAGTTTTCACTAGATCTCGTCTAGATCCAGAACTTACAATAGCAATAGACAATCCTGAAAAATTACTCAGAAATAAAAATGTTGCAGAGGGTTCCAGAAGTCACAGTCGTCTCCATAGGTCCCCTTCACTCCTAGAGAAGATTGTTTCCCCTTAGGATCTCAAGTTTGACATATCTTTTGAACACAACAGTTTTAGAACAAAATCCGACATCTTTGTAAGTGAAACAATTTTAGATGAAACCATCCTACAATCGAGGACCGATGAAATACTTTCTCCTAGGGAAAACGTTGATGAATGATTTCTTCAGGAATTTGACTAGTTAGAAGACCTAGTAGCGAATCTTGATCAAGCCTTAGACAAATCTCACTTCCAACAGTCATTCAATCTTTCTACCTTGACTATTGTTGCAACTTTTGTTAAACATAAACCATCTCACTTTGTTCGTTCCAGCCCTTCATCTTCCACAACTTCTGTCACTTCCCCTCGAATCACACAAGTTGTTGTTCAACCTCCTCCACCAACCATGGGAGCAAGATATACTCCATTAGTGTTGGCCGCTCCTTTACATGCCATGCCTCATGACTATCAAACTAGAATTCCTCAGTTTGATGGTACTGGTCCTCTGAATGCAAAACAACATGTTGATAAGATGAATGATTATTTTGATTTGCAGGAAGTTGATGAGGCAAACGTCTAGATGAGACCTTTTGCATAGAGTCTGACCAGGGATGTTAAAAAATGGTTCAAATATTTACATCCTGCTATGGTAGTGGACCTTGCTGCTTTCCAACAGAGTTTTCTGGACAGATGGGAGATAAAGAAAAATCCTCTCTAGATCTTATCAGAATATGAGAATATCAGAAGGAACCAAGGAGAGATAGTGCATGATTACTACACTCATTTCAAAAATCTTTACAATGCAATTACAGCTAATATCAAACCACCTCAAGGTTTGGAATTAATAAAATTCTCTGATGGATTTGACACTGATATGTCATATTAGCTAAGGGAAAGAAATTCTGCTACTCTGGAAGACATGCAGAAAAGTGTCATAAGTGTGGAAGAAAATATTTTAGCTAGAAGAGCAAGGCAGAGAACAGAAAGAAGGGTCACGATTAAAGAAGAGCCTTACACTTCCTCTTCAGATGCTAAGCTAGATTCTCTATCTTGAGATATGGAGAGAATGATGGAGAGACTTACTATAGCCGACATAAATCCACCTAGGGAAAACCAAGCTTCTCCTCAAATTCAGAATCTGAACTTCAGAAGAAATCCCACCTAGATTAGGCAGAGAGATCCTAGAGATCAAAGAGAACAGAGGGGGCCTAATCAGTAGATGAGGCCACCCCTTTAGGAAAATTACATTGATGAAGGTGAGGAGATAATTGAAGAATTGGATGACACTCATATAAACCTCATGGGCGTCAACGATGATGAATCCATTTTTCTCACTCAGGAAGAGCAAGAGCTCTTTCTCCTTTCACAAACAGAGGTAAATGACAATCCTCCAAAGAAGGATGCAAAAAAAAAGAAGGATATCGAAACAAAGAGAATAGTCGAGACCAAGAAAACCTCAGAAACTTCTCCCAAGAAATTCCCTGAGGGGAAGCAGAGGAAATAAAACAATAGGCCATTGAAAATGCTATAATGGAGGTCCACAGAAAGTATAACTTGAGAAGCAAGATGACAAATGAAAATCCTCCAAAGAAGCCTGTAGAAACAAAGAAGGCTATCGAAACGAAGAGAATAGTTGAGACCAAGAAAGTTCCTGAGAGGAATAATGCTGAATCTCCTGCAAAAAGAAACCCTGAAATTTTACAAAGATCAAATCAAACTAAGGTTTCATCGACTAGTCATCCAAGTACTTCTACCCATAGGACTCTGATGGATAAAATAGAAGTGCAGAGCCTAAGAAAATCTTCCACTGCTTTCAGCCTTGAAGGGGAACTAGCTAAACTGAAGATTCCCATTCACCTTTTCGAGATGATGAGAAAGAACGCTTACAGGTCACAGGTGATTAAATCATTAAGCATCGAACCAGAGATAGGTACAAAATCATTGAATGTCAGATGAACCAATCACTTGGACACAATAAATCATACTGATGATCAACCTGAGCTCCTGCTTGTCCTTGAAGTTGATGGTCAAACTGATAATGGTGTCATTCCCCCTTTCTACATCATCCTGAATATCCATGACTCGATATTACACAACGCTATGCTGGATTTAGGCACCTATCACAACCTGATGCCCAAAGATGTGATGGAAAAGTTGGGAATTGAGGTCACCAGACCCTACAAGGATTTTCATTCTTTTGACTCTAGCAAGGTCAAATGTATAGGGATAATTAAATATTTATGCATCACCCTAGCTCAAATCCCAGCGAAAAGTATGGTGATGGCTATCATGGTTGCAGACATTCCCCCAAAATACGATATGTTGCTATCAAGATCTTGGGGAGATAAGATGAAAGGAACCTTGTAGCTAGATATGTCTTATGCCACCATCTAATTTTTTGGACAATAGAGAAGATTGTACAGAGAGACTCTGATGAAGTATATGGTCCATAGTCAAAAAAATCCACACAACTACCCACTATAATCTACACACTCTGATCTGGATTCTTTCATTCTGTATGATGATGGTGACTTGGAAGAACAAATTTCTCAACTGGAAGATGATACACTTGATCCGAAAGAAGATAAAGTAATCACTGAGGTAAGAAATACTGCAACTGTAGAAAGTGAGGAATTTCTTACAGATTTTTGGAGCATGGATTTTGATGGAGCTGTGAGCAAGGAGGGAGATGGAGCATGTATTTTGATGGAGCTATGAGCAATGAGGGAGCTGGAGTTGGAGTTTGGTTGCATAATCACAAATCGAGGTATTCAGAGAGCCACTCTTACAAATTGAATTTCCAATGCACTAACAACATAGCTGAGCACGAAGCTTTGATGCTCGGCCTGAAACTACTGAAGAAGGTTGGTGCCAAACATATTATGGTAAGGGGTGACTCTGAATTGATTATTAAGAAAATTAAAGGTGAGTATGCAACTAAACATCCCATAATTAGAGCTTACAGGAATCAATGCCCTTCAATGTTTTACAGAAATCGACTTGCAGGTAATGCCTAGGGGACAAAACATACTAGTAGATGGGCTGGCTACATCAACAACTACATGAAAAATACCTTTTCATCCCACTCACCAATACAGAGTAGAGGTGAAGTGTAGACCAACTATTCCAGACAACATCAGATACTAGCAGGTATTTGGGAATGACGAACAAATTGAATACTTCCTACAGTGTAAGAATGATTTCGAATGTACAAATATAGACTTAGAGAATGATGATGATAATGTAAATAAATATGTTTTTGAAAATGGCATTGTAAATAAAGTAGATTCAGAGGAATTGAATGAAAATGAAGTAGATTCTGGTATTTTACATTTGAAAAACAATGTGTTACCTAGAGATTTAGTTCCGCTGGAAGACTTGTTTGATTTTAACAAAGTAGTGAAAAAACCAAAAATTGATGCTAGTGGTAAAGATGTCGAAGAGTGTAACATAGGAACAGAGGAAAAACTCAAGATTATAAAACTTTCTAAATCTCTACCCCCTGAGAAAAAATGAAAATACATTGAACTGTTTAAGGAATATGTAGATTTGTTTGCTTGGGGTTACGAGGATTTAAAATCTTATGATAGAAGTATCATACAACATCAGATCCCAATAAAAGAAGGACACAAAACTTTCAGGAAGAAACTTAGGAGAATCAATCCCAAGTTGCTTCCCCTAATAGAAAAGGAAATAAAAAAATGTATGATGCCAAAATTATAGTCCCCTTGAGATTTTCCAAATGGGTTTCTAATCTGGTTCCTACCAGGAAGAAAAATGGTGAAATCAGGCTTTGCATTGATTTTATAAATCTAAACAAGGTTTCCCTCAAAGACAATTACCCTTTGCCTAAAATGGACCACATCTTACAAAAGGTAGTTGGGGCCAGTAGGATCTCCTTACTAGACGGTTTCTCAGGTTACAAACAAGTCCTTGTCCACCCAGATGACCAAGAGAAAACAACATTCACCACACCCTGGGGAACTTTCATGTATGTGAAAATTCCTTTTGGTCCGATGAACGTTGGTGCCACTTTCCAAAGAGCAATGGATATTGCTTTTGTGGATGAACTTGGAAGATTTATAGTCATATATCTGGATGACTTGACTGTCTGCTCCAAATATGACGAGGAACATTTATAGCATCTCAAACAAGTGTTTGAGAAGTGCATAAAGTTCAGGATTTCATTGAATCCGAAAAAGACCATTTTCGATTTAGAGGAAGACAAGTTGTTGGGGCACATAATCTCTAAATATGGAATTAAAATAGACCCCAGTAGAATAGAAGCCATCCAGAAAGTGGAACACCCTAGGAACATCAAAGAGTTACAATCATTCATTGGGAAAATAAATTTCCTAAGAAGATTCATACCCAACTTGTCCAAAATTCTTAGGAATATCACAAATATGTTGAAAAAAGACACCAAAATCAGATGGAACACTGAGTCCAAACAATCATATGAGCAGGTGAAACATGCGCTCACCCAAGCCCCAGTTTTGATCAGCCCAGATTACACCAAATATTTCTTTTTGTTTTCTTTCTCTTTTGAACACACCGTCGCAACGGTATTATTACAGAAAAATAGAGAAGGGTACGAACAACCCATAACATTTTTCAAAAAATCTTTGAGATATGTTGCATTGAACTATAACATAATGGAGAAACAAGATTTTTCCCTGGTAAAGGCCATAAAATATTTCAGAGTCTATATTCTCCATTCTCACACAATTGCATATGTTCTGAATGCCATGGTAAAAGATATCCCGATTCTGGATAATCCAGATGGTAGGAGAGGAAAGTGGATTTCAGTTATTCTAGAATATGACATAGAAATAAAACCCACTAAATTGATCAAAGGTCAGGGTTTGGACAAACTAATGGTTGAATCCAATTTTCATTCTCTAGACATTAATTTTTTGGCTGCAGTTGATGAGCAGGAAGAGCAGGCGACTCTAAATGTAAAAGAGGTATTCTTAAACTCTCCTTGGTACGTAGACCTCATTTTTGTACTTCATAACTTACAAGATCTTCCTGGTTTGACTAAGACACAATCCATATTTATTAAACTGAAAGCATTGAAATATTGTATTCTAGAAGGAAACCTTTACTGGAAAGACCCTGGAGGTATTTTTCTTAATTTCCTATTGAAGGATGAAGCTGATGGGGTATTGCAGGATTTCCATGTAGGGGACTGTGGCGGTCATCTAAGTTGGAATACCATAGCTAACAACATTCTCAGAGCTAGTTTCTACTGGACTACATTGTTTGTTGATGTTCATCAGAAAGTCACTTCTTGCCACAAATGCCAGGTTTTCAAAGGTAAAAGGTAGCTTCTACCTCTCCCCATGAAACCCATATCAGTTGAAGCTCCATTCCAAGAATGGGGTTTAGACTTTATCGGAGAAATAAATCCACCCTCCTCGGGCCAACATAAGTGGATCTTCACAGCCACAGACTACTTCACGAAGTGGATCAAGGTTGTTCCATGCAGGCAAGATACTGACTCTGTTATCATTAAATTTTTGGAAACTAATATTTTGTCTCGCTTTGGATGCCCCAGGAAAATTATAGCCGACAATGCAACGAGTTTCAAATTTGAAAGACTTATAGAGCTTTGTAGCCAATGTCACATTACTTTGGGACACTCAACAACTTATTATCATTAGGGAAATGGGTTGGTTGAGTCCTCAAACAAAAGTATGGTGAATATCATTAAGAAAACACTAAAAGAGAACAATAAGTCCTGGAATAATAAGTTGGTTCATGCGCTCTGGGCTGATAGACAGAGCACCAAACGATCAATTGGTATGTCTCCATACCAGTTGGTAAATGGTACCGAGGCAGTGTTTCCTTTTTCTTTGGGGGTCCTTGTCATGAAACTGTTGCATAAAGTACAAGTAGAGACAAATGATACCTAATGAAGAATAAATCAAATGATCCAGTTGCAACTGTCCAGATAATAAGTGTATAACAAGACTCAGGTTATCTAGGAAGGTATCAAAAAGATTTATGAAAAAACAACTAAAGAGGACGATTTTGAGTTGGGGGATTTGGAGCTGAAATGGGATTCCAGAAATGAGGATAAGGGTAAACATGGAAAGTTTTATATCTTATGGAAAGGCCCTTACATCATTCAGGCATTCAGAGGAAATAATGCATTTTTGCTCAAAGATAGTGATGGAACAGAATTGCAAGGTGGACCTATGAATGGTAGGATGCTAAAGCATTATCTTCCACCCCAATAAAGATCTCATAAATCTATTTCCACTGTACATACCATTTATTTACATACCGGTTGTGTATGGGTGATATCGATCAAATGGTTGAATCCCGCAGAGAAGGCCCCAAGCCACTAACCAATGCCACCAAATTCTCAAAATAAATCCAAAACAAATATCATAATAAGGAATGGAGAAAATATTTACAGACATTAGGAAGCAGGTTCTTGGCACCTCGCAAGTAGAACACCATCCCCAGGTGGAGCCACTGTTATAAACCTATGTTTCATAGGATCAATTGGTGACTGGAAAATTTTTACTCTTGATGTAATTTGGTTGTAAATAATATTTCATTTTGTAAATTATTTTCAAAAGAAGGAAAGAAGAAAGAAAAGAAAAAAAAAGAAAAAAGAAAGAATAAAGAAAGAAAAGAAAAAGAATAAAAGAGGGCATAAAAGAAAAATGGATAAAGCCCCATGCAATAATAATGACTTGATACATACAGTTTAACCATGGTCAAATATTTTTGAATTTATGCTAATAGGATTAGTGAATAAAGATTGGCTAAACTGTTTAATCTTATTCAAGTAGATAGGTTAGTTAGTGAATAAATTTGATCAAACTATTTAAACTTGACCAAATAGCCCCATGATAGAGTAATTTTTATCCCAACAATCTAATCTGGGTTAAATGTGTTAGATAAATAGGTTAGAACATAGGTTAGCTGGTTTTCCTTCAATAAAACAAGCATGATGTTGGATGAGATTCATTATTTTGATGTTAGAAGGTTGTGTTATAACCTCTTGGTGGTAGAATGAAAGAAAATAGCTCAAAAAAACCACAAATCCATGCTATCCTAAGTTTCTACAGTGCAATATAATTCATTCCCCATGATTAAAGAGTGCACCGAGATCTATGACCAAGAAAACGACGCTCAGATCAATGGTTGATAAGTAATATCGTACCCCCTTGACCCTTCTACCTTTAATGGAGGGGGGGTCTGCGTTGGTGGTATTTCCCAATAGGCCACATTGTAATGTGTCACCATTAATCTATTAACTCGAATCCCCCTTGCTCTAAAGTGATTACCGCCTACCCCCCCCTCTGAGTAAACCGCCATACCAGTTTCTCATACCACTGCTGTCTCGTGACATCATACTCCACTACCACCACCATCCCCTGATATCACACTCCACTTCCACCTCCCACAAGTCATGTCTCATTATATCGCCAACATATTCCCCTCCACTCACTCATGGCACGTTAGATCTCATTCACCTATCATCCAATCACTTCTTTCCACATCACCCTTGCTCACCCATCACCCATACTTTAATGTCCACCTCATACCCGAGTTATCTGTTGGCTAATTAGTATAGGATAACATATCCGTTAGCCTACTGACCTATTCCCCATGCCTCCAATGGATACCCATTTTCCCCGATAATCCCATTCTTTTTTTCCATTCTTCTAATTTTCACGATACAGACACCTCTGAAATCACTATTCCCTACATTCTTTCCTTCCACAACCTCCATTAATTCTTGAAATATACAGTTAGCGTCACCTCCTGTTCAAATTTCGCAGGCATCATTTGAAGTGATGGCTCCAAATTCCAAACAATGAGAAATAGATGAAAATGTTTTCCTTCTGCCTCCATTCGACATCGACCGAATCCCTCTAGCCAAAGAAGATTACCTGATTTCCAAGCCCAAATGTGAATTCGATTTCATTGAGCTACATTCGTCATTCAGAGACACTTTCTTAGACCAGAGTGATGATATCGGACTGTCGGAGTCCAATCTCCCATGATACCTATTTCCCCAAATTCATCATTTCCTCGAATTTTCCCTCAAGTGCCAGGCTCATTACCTTCCCGATCAGAGAGATATTGTTTCATCCTCTGGAGAGACCCTATTCACCGTCACACCTGAAGCCATCGACCAGATGCTGGAAATAACCAGAGACGAATCCTTTTCTCATTTTACCATTGAGATCCTAACCAAAATGTATCAAAAGTCATGTTTTCCCTAAAGAGCATAGATCTTTGAACTTTTCCTCCCTGAAAGTACCCCATTACCCAAAGCAAATACCCCGTATCAGTCATCGATTTTCTCAGTAAAAGGAAATCAAATTATCTCCTCTCTTTGCAGCCTACTTGGATACTACTAGGACGAGTGGGTAGATGAGCCAATCATAGGATATTTGTCTATTTTCTCTATCAAGGAAATCTCCACAGTACAGTTCGACTACAACAATTTTCTGGTCAAGAATATTCACGAGCAACTGTTCAAATTTCCCATAGAAGGAAACTTCCGGTATTCTTCAATACTAGCATATTTGGTTGTAATTTTCCAGACAAAAAAATTCCTATTTTCCATGCAGAAGCTAGATCAGAATAGAAAACCACAAACAGTCACATCTTGGATGTCACTGCTGAAAAGGAACTCACCAGATTTCACCTTCAATCAGTTCATAGATCAGTTCTACCATCCAGTTGTAAGTATTCTCAGCGACCGACAAGAACCAAGGATAAACAAAGAAACCCAACGAATTTTACACCTCTCATACCTCACCAAGACTGGAGACTGGTACCTGTACCAGAACCACACAAAGATTAGAATTTATGGATGCGAGTTGGCTCCCTACAAATTACCTAGATATTTTCTTGTGCATATTTTCGCTCTGGAATATATTAGGAAAATGATTAACTCAGATGATATTCATTTTGTAGCCTTCAAGAAGAAACAACAATTGAGGATCAAGGGACAAATAGGACCTTTCATCTGTAACAATTGAGCTGCAGGGGCAATAGCCAATAAGCTTTTGAAGGAGATGAAGTTCAACATTAGTTTTCTGTGGAAATATGATCCCTATGGCATTATCGCAGAAACCAGGTTGAAGAATAAAATCTCTCGATATGCTCATGTTCCCAAACCCCAAATTGAGAAGTTCATGAATCAAATAGAGTGGGAAGTGAACACTTTGGAAGACTAAGAACAACATCCTCCTTCAACCAATGTTTTACAAATCATTACTCGACAGGTACCAACAAAGAAGAGTCCCAGAAAGGAAGTCTCCTTGTCAGTCACTGAAGTCTTAGCAGAGGATTTCCGGGTTTATAGGAAAAATCCCAAGCTGATGTTGGGTATGTGTTATATTCTTTGCATGTGTGTGTGTGTGGGTGCGTCAGATACAACGACTGCATCTGACGATCCCTTCACCTAGGGCTTTTCTGTGTGCGCCGGGCGCTTTCCTAGGGGGGTCCCAGGGGGGGGCAGGTATGCCCCCCCTGGTTACGTGGAGCGTTCGGCACCGGGCGGTAGCTCGGGGCAGCGCCCCGAGTACGCGCAACGTTCGGCATCGGGTGGTAGCCCGAGGCCGAGGGGTTCGGGGCAACACCCCAAAATTTTTTTTTGGGCGGTTTTTGCTATTTTTAGCTGA